>PVJS01001667.1:13085-94247 GCA_004027185.1 Glis glis
AGAGAGAGAGAGAGAGAGAGAGAGAGAGAGAGAGAGACAGGGAGAGAGAGAGAGAGCGTGCGCGAGCTGAGGCTAGCCGCGAACCCGGATCCTCTGGTCTCCGCCTCCCAAAGTACTGGGATTACAAGCATGCGCCACCATGCCCAGCATATATATATATGTTTCTGACACCCTACACCACAATATGATGTATGGCTATAATGCACCAATAAAAGTATATTAAAAATGTAAAAAATATAGTTGAGAGAGTTTTCAAGATAATATTAAGCAATGCGCATTGGGTGCTTACACACAGGCACATCATCCAGACGGAGCATATATTAACTTGGTCCTCATGGCACTGGGAGACAGCCACCAGTGCCGCTCATTGTCACTCACTGCTACCTTACAGATGCAGTAACTGAGATGCTGGGAATTTAAGTAGCTTGCCTGGGGTCACATAGGTACGAGCGGCAAGGCTGTCTTTGAACCTTTGGAGTGTGTGCTGCAGACTGTGAAAGGGACCAACTTAGTAGCAGCTCCAACAACAGGTCAGCTGAGAAATAAAGCAAGACAAAAAAATCTATTTAGCTAGTTGGCAAGAATGTTACATGAAAGGCAGCCTTCAGATTGAACTCTCCTCTTCCTCAGATAAGCCTACCCCTTATTATCTTTTATTGGTATCCTCATTACCATATCAAATTAAGAGTTGACATAAAGGTCGCCCCTTCTGCCACTTTGCCCCAAGCCCTACTCTCATTCAGCCAGGTTAAACCGTCTTCCTTAATTACTAGTGGAGCTCACTCTTGCACAAGGAGAGCACGGATGATAAATTAAAACAAGGGACCTTTGTTTGGTATGCGTTTGGCCATCACAGTCACCTTAATTATGCAATGATGTCACCGGGTCCAGGGGAAGTTCCAAGGGCTTAATCCCTGGGAGGCCGGGGAGTAATGAGTCCGGAGCATTGTTGCAGTGGCTGCGGAGGGGCACAGGCAGGGAGCGAGTTGGAGGAAGCCTCTCTCTCCTCCAGGGAGGCAGGGGAGTAGGGTGGGCGGAGCATGGGACCAAATCCGGCTCTGGTGTTACCTGGCTGGGAGTCCTTGGTGACGTTTTCTCAGTTTGCTCCAGGCAGTGGGGTGATGATCTCTAACTAGCAAGATCAAGAGGAGCCAATAAAGTTGAGTATTCCAGTGCCCAGCACGGTTCCCAGACAAGATAAGCACTTGGTGTTCCTGCCACGGGAGCAAGGACGCCCCCTTGGCAGCAAGAACATCTCCAAGACGACCCAAGACGAGCACAGCCTTGGTACTGCCACGCGCTCACCGAGCCCTCCTCTGTCATCGCCCAAGTCCCATCACCTCTGTGAGCGCCACTTCCCTTTCCGCAAAATGGACCTCAGCCGGTGAGTTTGGGCTGAGAGAACGACAGACATTGAGGGACCCCATGGGGCACCTTCGTTTATTTCTAAATTGGGGTGGTGTGAAAGACTGGCGGTAACAGGCTTCTAGAACAAACCCTCCCAACCACTCTGCAGAGCTGGCCTTCAGCCCAGAGAAGCGGCCTGGCCCTGCTGCTCCATTGCCTGCTGTGGCTGAACCCTGCTCTACCCTCGCTCCCTCACCCTCGCTGGCTCACAGTGGCTGAGTAGGATGCACCAACCGGTCCACCTCTCTCCACAGCAGCCCTGAGCTGCTCCGCTCACACCGGCTTCCAAGGTGCCCCCGTCACCCACCAGGTGAATCCCCACCACCAACCCCGTCCTGTCTGACTCCCCGGCCCCCAGGCTTCTGTCTTCCCAATGAAAGGCAGGACTCTCCCTTCCTATGTGGCCGAATGAGAACCCCCCAGCCCTTGCTTGGGATGTGACCGGCCCAGGCTGTGGCCTGAGGGGACAGGACACCCACTGGGTGGGGCCTGCACACACACACACACACACACACACACACACACACACACACAGTCTCACACACTCACAGAAATACACACACTCAAATGCTCATGCCATACATATACTCATTATATACTCATCACACAGGCTTTTACACACACACTCATTCTCACACACACAAACACTCACACTCACACCATTCATTCTCAGTCATACAGTTTCTCACACTCACATGGACACACACTCATTTTCACTCCCGCACATACATACACACCTACACACTCATGTAGTCACACACATTCACATACACTGACATACATACGTACATTTACACACCCACACATACACTCACACATTCATGCTCTTGTATGTAGTCAGACACACACACTTTCACATTCTCATACTTACAAAATGCAGACACACGGCACACTCAGTCATGCACATGGATGTATGCACTCACGTACTGACACTCACACACACATACTCACAGACTTACAGTCATCTCCATAAACAAGTTCACACACTCATACACACACACAGAGACACATGTGCACATCACACTTACACATATGCACACACAGATACACCCACATCTTCACTCATCTACACCAACATACTCATTGACACACATTTACACACACACACACACACACACACACACACACTGCACATCCACAGAGGACACAGGATTTCACAGGCGTGGGCCACACCAATGGATAAGAGCTCCAGCCTCTCAGGAAGTTTCTGGAGATGACTAAGGCTGAACCGTGATGGAGAGGGCACGGCCGGGGCAGCAGAGCAGTCTCAGTGGTGACATGGCAGAGCCAGCCCCGATGGTGCGAAGTGTCTCCACCATGAAGACAAGGCCACCCATGGGAACGGTGGCCTTTGTGCCGATCCACACCCTATTCCTGGTGTCAGTCCTCTGGAACCAACGTGTCAGCGAGCATTCTGGTGTGCACAAGGGCTCCTTCTCTTTTGGCCTCAATATGCAACACTGAAAGTCGCCCACGTGGGTATTTCTGAAGATATCAAGAAGCACTCATGCCAAGCATGGTGGCGCATGCCTGTAATCCCAGTACTTGGGAGGCTGAAAACAGGAGGATCACAGGCTCGAGGCCAGCCTCAGCAATTTAGTGAGGCCCTTAGCAACTTAGTGAGACCCTGTTTCAAAAGAAAAAATAAAAAGGGCTGGGGTGTAGCTTGGAGGTAGAACGCTCCTGGGTTCCAACCCAGTACCCAAAAGAAAAAGAAGTGTTTGTACCTACGCCAAAACCCGGGCAGCCAGCAGAACCTGCGGTGATGGTAGTCAAGTCCACACACAGTGCGCAAGGGAAGGGCCCCTCTGTCACCAAGGCCAGCGGAGACCCTGTCCCGTGCGCTTGCTGAGGGAGGTTTGCCCCAGCGGGGACAGAGGGGTGGGATATGATGGAACACGCCCACGGCCGTGACAGCTCTTCTTGCTCGGAGCCATAGCTTTATCCTGTCAAATGTGTCAATGGTGGAGATGTTTTGTTTTCTCCCTCGCTCGGGGGCTTCCGCTCTGGCTGCGTGCAGCGTCGGCCTAGGAATGTGATCGAACTGGCTGAGGACGCCCTCAAGACCCAACAAGCTGCTGCGCTGTGAGCAGGAGTCCTCCGATGAGCCTCTTTTCCTTGGGGCTTTACGGGGCTACGAATCCCCTTATGAATACGATACTGAACCTATATCTTCACCAAATGCATGTCTCTGTCGTGAATTTGCTTAGTTCTCTTTAGAACTGTCCTTAAATTGTGAGTGAGTTCATTTCATCAGGTAAAACATCAGCAGAAGCTGCTTCACCCTCCGCCTCTGCCCCCCACCTTGGCAACCACCCCGAGTCCAGCCCTTCGAGCCTCAGGGCCTTTGCTCCGTCATTCCCCTACCTGGAGTCTTCCTTCCCTTTCTTCTTCCCTCGTCGGTGCAGTACAAGAGCCACGTTTCTAGTGAAGCCTGCCTCAACCGTTCCAGAAGAGAAACCCGTTACCCTCCTGCATTAGTTTCCTGTGGCTGTGGTAACCAATCACTACACAGAGTGGCTTAGAATAACAGAATTGCAATCTGAGGCCAGAAGTCTCCACTCAAGGCGTGGCAGGCCATGTTTCCCACGCAGGCTCCAGGGCAGCATCCGTTCCCTGATTCCTCTAGCTTCTGCCAGCTCCAGGCATTCCTTGGGCTGTGGCCACATCACTCCAGCCTCTGTCTTCACGTCACCTCTTCCCACGAGTGTCTCAGATATCGCTCTGCCTTTCTCTGATGGAGACGCTTGTCATTAGAGTGAGGGCCTACATGGCTCATCCAGGCGATTAACATCCTCCTCTGATTACATCTTCAAAGATGCTTTTTCCAAATAAAGTCACACCCATAGGTTCCAGGGATTTGGCTACAAATCGTTTTGGAGGCCACCATTCAACCCACCCACCACCACAGTACACACAACAACAACAACAGCAATCTATCACTGCATTGAAGCACTTAACACACTGAGCTGTGAAATGTCTCCCACACCTTATAGTTAGGCTGTTAGACTATAAAGACTCTATTGACTTTTCCTTTCATATGAAAAAATCAGTCTGTGCTTGTTACAGTAGGGTAGGTAATCAATATAAAGCAAGAGACTCCTCCATCACTCCTCTGCTCCATCAAAGAAGCCAGGGCTGGAAGTCTGGTCTGTGTCCCTGCCCCTCCATCTCCAATGTTCTTAATGCTTATACAAGCGTATACAAATATATTTATACAGATTCACCCATACACATGCAGCAGGACTTTTGTTACCTTCTTTTTTTAATTTTGCAAACTTTATTTGCTACTTCATAATAACGAATTTTGCAAACTTCGTTTGCTACGTGCATGAAACTATAAAACTACTAGAAAACAGGCCAAAGCTTCAGGACATTGGTCTATGAAATCATTTGGGGGGATATGATCTCAAAAGCAAAGGCAACAAAAGGAAAAATAGACAAATAGGATTAGATCAAATTGAAAAGCTCCTGTAGAGCAAGGGAAGCAGTCGGCGGGGTGAAGACTCAGCCTTGCGATGGGGAGAAGACAGTCACGAGGTATACATCTGATAAGGGCTTAGTATGCAAAATTCACAAGGAACCCAAACAACTTGACAGTGAGAAATCAAATAATCCAACTTGAAAGCGAGCAAAGACCTGAATAGACATTCCTCAGAAGAAGACACACACATGGCCAACAGGTCTATGAAAAAAAAAATCTCAACATTGCTAATCATCAGGAAAATGCAAACTAAAGCCCCAAGGAGATGCTGCCTCACCCCTGTTGGAATGGCCATTTCCAGGAGTCTAAAGGTAGCTGTTGGTGAGGATGTGGAGAAGGAGAACCACCATAGGCCCCTGCAATCCCACTGCTGAGAGTGTATGAAAGGAAATGAAATCGGCACGTGGAAGAGACTTCTGCTCCCCGGGTCTATTCCAGCATCAGTCACAACAGCCAAGGAATGGGATCCACCCAAGTGAATGAAACTGGACGACATCGTGTGTTATAGTTAGATACAGAATGGCCCCTGGAAGAGCTCATAAATTGGTGGTTGGAGTTGACTTCATTGAGTCATGAGGGTTGTCATCCCAGCAACGGATAAATCCATTGTAATAAACTTACCTGGGTGGTGGCCTAGGCTGGTAGGGTGTGGCTGGCTGGAGAAAGTAAGTCCCTGGGGGTGCGTCCTTGAGGATTATATATGGTCTCTCCTCCCCCTGACCTCTCTCTTGCTTCCGGCCTCCATGATGTGAGGAGCACAGCTTTGTTCTCTCTCTCTCTCTACTTCCCACTGCACTCCCTGAGACCCACAGTCCCCGCCTCAATTGGACTGAATCCCAATATCTCCAAGGAAAACATGAGCTAATAAATCTTCCTTCCTCTAAGTTACATGATCAAATCCTTTAGAGTATAGCTGTGAAAATGCTGACAAATGTATTAAGGGAAACAAGTCTGGCACAGAAAGACAAATAGCTCATTATCTCACCCACATGTGAAATCTAAAACTGCTGACCTTAGAGAAGCAGCGATAGAGAACAGAATGGTGGTTTCTAGAAGCTGGGGTTCGGGAGGAAAGGGAGATGTTGGTCAGGGCATACCTAGCTATAGTCAAATGGGAGGAGTAAGTTTAAAAGATCTGTTGTACAATATGGTGACTACAGTTCATGGCATTCTAAATTGTATTCTTGAAAAATACAAAGAGAATGGACATCAATATTATCACAAAAATGCGAAGTGAGTGAAGTAATGCTTTGTTAATTAACTAAATTTAACCATTCCACAATGTATATATACTTCAAAACATCATGTTATATAGAATAAATCCATACAATTTTATCTGTCAATTTAACAAATTTTTGATATAAAACAAATATATCATGGAATTCCCTCTCAGTGAAATATAACTCAATCTTTTCAGCACCTGCATAATATCCCTTTGCAGAAAAGGACCATTTTTTAATCAGTCACTCCCATTTGGGTAGATATCAGATTATTTACTGTATTTTAACACTAAAAATGTAGACATAGACATTCTTCTTCAAATATGGCCATTTCTGATGATGATGATACTCTTTTACATTTAGGTCTTTAATATTTCTAAACCAGTGGTTCTCAACCATGGGCAATTTCCTCCTCCTAATGTCTGGGAAGTTTTTGTTTGTCACAACTGGGAGAAGGGTGATGGCATCTAGTGGGTATGGCAGCCCCCCTCCCCCGGGACACAGAACTACCCTATCCTACATGTCAATGAGAACCTATAACCTAAATTGCAGTTCTGAACAGACTGAGGCAGCCGTCGGTCTGTTTTCATTTCATGGATTGATAATAAATAATCGTGCCCATATCAGGCACTTGTAGATCATCCTTTTCCACTTGAATAAGGTGCTATTTAATCTCATATTCATTTCCAGACCCTCTCTTCAGTGGGCCTGACCCCACAAGTCTCCATCTCTCATCCAGACATCAGAGACAGCTAAAAGCACACTCTAGGCCCCCTCTACAGCCCTAGGTCCCTTTTTAAATTAACCCTCCCAAGCCCTGGGAAGATTGACAATAAGAATAAGGCCTCAAGTTCCATCCCCTGGGTTCAAGGCTCTTGAAGGCTCAGATTTTATCTTATCTATTGTGAAAGAAAGCCCACAGAGGATTTTGGGTAGAACTATGATAGAAGGGAAATCTGATGGTTAGCCCCACAACACAAAGGGAATTTCCCCAAAAAACCATTGGTTGAAGTGAGAAAGGAATTTCTCACTTGAGTACAAAGTGGTTCAAGTTTTCTGGAAGACAATTTGGAATGATTCTAAATACCTAAAATAAAAAGTATGTATTCATGTGTTTATTTTGTGGAAATAATTGAGGATATGTACAAGGATTGGGGGAGGAGTACTGGGGATTGAACCCAAGGGCATTCTACCTCCAAGCTACACCCCCAGCCCTTTTTATTTTTATTTTGAAACAGGGTCTTGCTAGGTTGCTGAGGGTCTTGCTAAATTGCTGAGAGTGGCCTCGAACCTGAGACCCTCAGGTCTCAGCCTCCCAAGTAATGTGATTACAGGCATGCACCACCATGTCTGGCTGTGTACAAGGATTTAACAATAATAATTTAGTTTTATTTATTTATTTTTTGTGTGTGGTACCGGGGATTGAACGCAGGGGTGTTCTACCTCCGCGCTACATCCCCGGCCCTATTTTTTTATACTTTATTTTGAAACCAGGTCTCACAAAGTTGTGGAGGGCCTCACTAGGTAGAGAGAGAGAGAGAGAGAGAGAGAGCGAGAGCGAGAGAGAGAGAGAGAGAGAGAGAGCTGAGGCTGGCCGCAAACCCGGATCCTCCAGTCTCTGCCTCCCAAAGTACTGGGATTACAAGCGTGCGCCACCACGCCTGGCAATAATTTAGTTTTATACCATTTAAGACAGATAATAGATAGATAAACAGTCTAAATATTTAATAATAGCAAGTCAACTACAAAAGCTATAGTATTCACCAATGTAAATTATACAGTCATTAAAAATATTATAGAAGATGCTAATCATATAGGACCTACTAAAAGGCACATTCGAACCAGGTATATTCAAATCACACTATCTAGAGTGTGATTCCATCTTATACTATACCCAAATTTATAAATCTCTGTCTATATTTATATCTCCATATTCATAAAATATAGGATATAACATAACAAGGTTTAGAGTGGTAGATATAGAAATATGATTATTTAAATTTTACTTCCTTTTTAAACACTGAACATATTTTGTTTGTGTGATTTTCAAATACAGGCAATTTATTTTTAAAAGTTTAGGGGCTGGGAATGTAGCTCACTGGTAGAGCACTTGCTTAGCACAAGTTCCTGGGTTCGATCCCCAGCACTCCAACAATAGATAGATGATGATAGATGATAGATGATAGATAGATGGATGATAGATAGATGGATAAAAGCTATATACCAGACTTCAGCTGAAATTTCCATGATTATGTTCAAGATTTCCAGTAAGCTACCTGATCCTAGCTCCCCAAACCAAGTTACACAGTTACCTGATTCCAATTCCCCAAATCAAACAGCATGGTTATCCGATCCCAGCTCCTATTCTCGACCCTTTCAACTTTAGTTTCATCCCAGTTGAGTCTGCCTCCCCAACATCTCCTTCTGCCATTCCATCCCCATTAGGTGATGCGGAGCTGATTTACGATGCTATCATTGTGGTCTTAAGGAATATATACTGACAAGGATGCCCTCTCTACCCCCCATCCAAGTCTCCCTCCAGGTTCCTGTTTCACCAGGAGAAGGTCCAAGAAAGCAGGAACAGGGGAGCCAGGGCAGTTTCCCCTGCAGGCTGGAGCTAAGGTTTGGGGAGCAGCAGCGGAGGTGGTGTGGAGGCGCTGAGGTCCTGCCTGCCACCAGGAGGGTGCGAGGAAGAAGGCAGCCAGGCTGGGCCACCACCGGAGCAGTCACGGAACCCAGGGTACCAGGCCAGATCAGTAGCAGCTGCAAGGTGCACTGGGGACGTTAGCCACGGCCACCTAACACTATGGTATTGCAGCACTAGGCAGTGAATCAAACACACTGGCATTCTCTTCCCATCAGGCTATTTGGAGACACTGTGAGGACCGAACTGCAGGAGAGCATAGAGATCCTCAAACCTGAAAATAACTCCTCATTTTATGATGCTGGAGTTTTACTTTGTGCAAAAATACCTGAGAAAGATTGCACAAACTCCTGCTGAGCAGAGTAATAAGCAAGGTGGCATTCAACACGTGGCCACTTAAGTTCCCTGTGACGTCCAACTGCAGGTCCACAAGCCGAGTTCTTAAAGTTGCCTCTTGGCGTGTGACTGATACCACGTGGACGGAATCGCCCGTGAGACAGAGGCTCCTACCCAGGGACATCAGGACTTTCCAATGCTGGCTCTTGAGTCTGTCCCTCAGTAGGTAGCAGTGCCCTAGGCCTGGGGGTCGCAAGCCTTCTCCCACTCACTCACTGCCGTCTTCGTTTTCCCTCCAGCATCAGTCCCTAAGAGTGGGTGGCCCTAGAGGACAAGGTCTAGCGTGCAACAGGGACTCAGGAACGTGCCGAGGGATGGGTAAGAGCCACAAGTACAGACAGGGCAGCGCTGCCCGGGGCCTGGTCCTTGAGCACAGGCACTGTTAGTCCTGCGAGCTCATTGGAGGGTGAGACAGGAGGGACACTTGAGCCTTCAGCAGAGTTTGGGGAGTCAGAGTGGCAGTGCCCCACCAGAGAGAGGGTGCCAGGGACTGGCCTCTCATCAGGTGAAGTGGCATTCTTTAGGGCCCCCAAGTTCCTTTGGATTGCTACCTTTAGATCAGTGCACCTCAAATTGCAATGTGCACACAAATAAACTTGAAATCTCATTTCAATCTCATTTGTCAAGGGCAGGGACAAGGGACTGAATTTCTAAGGAGCTCCCAGGCGTTGCTGCTGCCGCCCACGGTCCACGACTCTCTGAGTAGTGAGACTTTGAGGGTCACGTAGGAGTCTGCCTTTTCTACAGCTCGCGTGGGCTTCATTAGGCCCCGGACTTGACTTTCTGCCTACAGTGATCTGGGGACAGGATAGGAAGATGCTAAGGTGAGAAGATGAGGGTTGTACCTGTCTACCAACAGCTCCCACAAACACACCAGCACCTCCTTCAAGTCCACCAGGTTTCAGCAAAGATGCTTCTCATTTTATTTTATCTGGTACTGGGGACTGAACCCAGTACCCTCTGAGTATTCCCCAGCTTATACCCTATTTATTTTTTTATTTTGAAACAGTCTTGCTAAGTTGCTAGGGCTGGCCTTAAACCTGCAATCCTCCTGTCTCAGCCTCCCAAGTCCTGGCGTTATAGGCATCTGCCACCACACCTGGCATAAAGAAACATTTTCTATTCTTCACACCTATGAAATTCACTGTGGGCATCCAAAGAGTTAAAGGGTCCAGAGACAGTGAGAGAAAGCTCCCTTTTCATGTTTTTTTTCTAACAAGCTGAACCTGATCCAAGCCTTGTTTAATGAGCACTTATTTTATACAAATAAGCTCACAGGCGTGTCCTCATCTCTAATTAAAACAGAAAGGAAGCATTTGTTCTAATTGGACTGCATAGCTCAAGAATTAATTGTGAGATTGTGTAGAATTGCAATCTTGTGACCCGTTCCCCAAAAAAAGAAAAAAGAAAAACAAAACCTACTTTGGGAGTCTCGCTCTATGTAATTTTTTCTGGACTTTTTTAATTCCTGGAAACCTTAGTCCAAGTTGAACCAACGATTTGCAAACAAAAGCGAACACTTCTAAGGGCAGCTTGCCGGGCAGTTTTACAAAAGCCCTGGCGAAAGCGAAGATAGCAATTCAATTTAGCATGATATTTTAATGTGCCCCTGAGAAAGTGCCCTCATAATTAAGCATTTGCATAATTTCTATGGGGGGACCCTGTGCCACATTATTTATCTATATCAAAAGACTCACTTTTGAATTCGGTCGTTGGAAATGCCAGTGAACGGGAGATATTCTCACCCAACGCTTGTCTCAAGCCGAAGGTACGGGAAGTTTCTATGGCACATCTGGTACCCTTGGGTGACACTGACTACCATCGGGTTGCTAAAGGATTACTTGTCAGGCTCAGCATGTTCAGCCTCTGAGCTGCTCTCCTGTGCTTTGGGCCTCTCTTTTACATCTTGTTGGTACAGCTTTCTGACAAACGCTGGTTGTCTGACGGCCACACTTCCAGCAGAAGAGAGAACAAGCTGGCCCTCTGCCCACTGGGGGAAAACTAGGATGACTCTAACTGTCCTTCTCGCTGCACACCCTGAGCCTGGGGACCAGGGCAAATGGCTTTCAGGGGACTGGGCAGGCTGGGACCATGTGCTCCCTCGCACCTGGGGAGGCCCTCGCCCATTGGTGCAGCCCTGCCCGGCTGGCTGTGCTGGGCTGTTAATACCCTGCCAGGGGCAAAAGGAAACCCAGATCCCTGCCAAGGACCAGCTTCAGCTTGCGCTGCTGACACTTGGGAAAGTCTTGCTTTGACTTGCTTGTGGAAGGAGTGCTTCTCAATGGGGATCTGGTAATGGCCTTCCCAGGAAATGCTGCCCTTCAGCCCTTGCCACCTCCTGGCCTCATGCCTCCAAAGGGACACGTTTCCAGAGTTGCTGGCTCTCAAAGGCAAAACCTGGCTGTCCTCGAGTATGATACAGATGGAAAATGAAGATGCTTTTGCCAGAATCACATCATGTGAAGCATTTTGCTTTTTGCTTTGGGGCTGGTGTGTGTGTGTGTGTGTGTGTGTGTGTGTGTGTGTGTTACTGGGGATTGAACCACTGAACTCAGGGGCATTCTAGCTCCAAGCTACACACCCAGCCCTTTACATTTTTTATTGTGAAACAGGGTATCACTGAGTTCCTGTGGCTGGCCTCAAACCTATGATCCTTTTGTCCTAGCCTCCCAAGCACTGGGATTACAGGTGTGCACCACCACGTCCAGCTTGGGGGTGGATCTTAATAAAGATCCAGAGAGATGCACTGGCTGATCTATGTGCCAGACAGCGACGTTACATCAGCCAGCTCCAAAGCAACCTCCACAGGACCAACAGCATGCCAGGATATGTGGATGATAAATGGGAAGGGCAAGACAAAATTCCTCCCCACAAGGAAGGAGTGATGAGGAGCAAGCCTCACCGTGAGGAAACTAGGAGTGGACCATATGTGAACGTCCTCCGAGATTGTGAGTTCTGTGAGGACTGACTCGGGTCTCTCTTGTGTTCCTATCACCTAACAGGGGCTCCATCCTAAGCATTCAGCAAATATGCCTGGAGTGAACAGACCTACTGCGAAGCACAGATAACCACTGCTGGGCCAGTGTGGGATCGAGTGAGGAAGGAGTTCGGAGAATGAATTAAGCCTCAGTCAAGACAGTGATCCTCATCAGATTCCCTTGCCAGGGCTTTCCACATTCTACTGAGCTCTGGGAGAACATAGGATGATCTAGGCTCTGTTCACTCACTGCAGAGGAAATTTGATTTACACACTCTAAATCCCCCACCCACAATGGGTAGCAAGCTTAGTATCAAGTGTTTGATGCATGCAAAAACAAACAAAAAACAACAATAAAAATAAAAGATGATGGCTTCTGTTTTGTTTGCTGCACACAGAGAATTTCATGAGCCAAAACACTTTTGATATTGTAGTTTATACAGAAAAAATATATGAATACATAAGAGGGCTTTAAATATTTTAAGATTGCATTGTTTAAATAAAATGTACTTAAAACACATGGATCAGTCAGGATAGGTTTGGCTATGCAGTGGTAACAAATGAACTCCGATATCTTGACGCACAAAAGTTTCTCACTCTGCTGTATGTTCAGCTGAATTGCAGGGAGACAGGTTTTGCTATACAGGAAGCAGACTCTGCCTCTTAAAACATCTCCAGGCACCACAGAAAGGAAAGAGAAAGCTAAAAAAGGCAAAGGCATGCTCTAACTCTCCTATGCTTCAGCCCAGAAATGAAACCACTTCCTTATACAGCCCATTGGTCAGAACTAGTCACATGATCTGCCTAAAGGGAAGGGGAATGGAATATGTGTTGAGCACCATCATCACGGCCATCCATGTCTATTCCTTGGAACCACTCTCTGGAAGGTTGTTTCAGAAGGACTGAAGAGGTGGCTCCATCGCCCTCCTGAGGGTGATTCCCAATGATGAGACACTGCTCTCCCCCTGGAGTCCTGGGGGACCTGGGAGTGGTGGGTGGAGGTGGAGAGTGAAATACTTCAGCTGAGCTTACCATGAGCCTCCCTGTGCCCCTAGCAGATATGAATTTCAAAAACAAAATCAGGAAGAAATGACCATCACTACTGGCTTAAAAACTTCAGGGAAGTCAACCACCCCTCAGAGGAAAGCCCGAGCCACTGGCTAAGAGGCCTCTTTGGTCTTCTTAACCTCCAAGATAGCTCTCAGCAGCTCACCATAAAGATGTGTGAGCACAGACCGGAGCCTGCAGGGGAAGGGAGATGGGGCCGGCAGGAGATGAGACACAGGAACTCCTGAGTCTCATCTGTTCACATCGTGAGAGCTCCAATCTTACTTTTGTTGTCATTTCCAACTAGGGATATCATACAATTCCAGAAATATACCAGGTCAATTGAACATTTGAAATATATCATATGATCTTTTTAAAGACTTTATTTAGGAGCTTCTTCATTTTTTTTAAGGACAGGGAATCTCAAAACTTGGAAATTCAAAACCTCAAAAACCCCTGAACCTCTGAGAGGGCTACCCAGGGATAATAATCCAGCAAGTTAGTTGACAATACACTGATACGCCTGGGCGTTAGTCCCCTGGAGACTAGCAGTTCTAATCAGAAACCACCACACAATCGCGAACAAGCCCCACCTTGGCAAGGCGATGGACCATGACAGAGAAAGGCGAGGAGACTGCTCTGCGGTGGAGACCTTCAACCCGGGATTTCTCTGCACGGTCATCTGACCTCTAGCACCCTGGAGGAAAAGTAGCTCCAGCTGCCCAAACCTCCAAGTGCTATTTAGAGGAGCTGGTCATGTTTCTCAAGTTGAGATGATGCAGGATTAAGCCAGTGTGGAGACCCCGCTGCCTTTCAGCACTGGAAGGATGGTCCCTGGAGACTGGGGTCTAGCTGGAGGCCACTCAAGCCCCATCACCTGAACAAATAGCTCACTGTCACACCAGTGTCACTGGAGCAAACAGCTGAAGCTTGGCAGAGCATCTGCTAATGAATCGTTTACACAGTGTCAGCGCTCCCGCTGGGGGCGTCCATCCCATACTTTGACATTATTTTCTTAAATGAATAAAAGGAAACTCACAGTGATATTTACCCAGGCTAACCGGCTGAGTCAGCACAGTTGGCTCCATCAGCTTAAAGAGATCTCACTGGTCCCCAGCTCCAAAGCGTCTCAAAAGCGGGCTTCATGTCATCCTGCTCTGCAAGACAGATGCTTACCGGGGACTAAGTCCTCTGGGTACCCAAACCCCCTCTCCCTGTGATGGGAAGACGTGAGAGTGGTCTGCCCTTCAAAGGCTCCCAGCAGGGTGGCAAAGCTAAAGGAGGCTCCACCTGGCCTTCGGGCAGGGCAGGGAGGCTCTCTGGGAAACAGGGTGTTGTCTGTGCTCTGGCCCAGTGCTGCCTGGGAACCCGGGAGGCAGAGGAGCCCGGTTGCAGGTGTGTGGCCTGGGTGTAGATGCACTGAACCTGGGCCAGCTTCTGCAAAGACTCAGGTGGAACTGGATTGTGTAGCCAGTCGCAGTGCTTCCCCCTGCCAGTGGCAACTTGTGTTCAAAATTGCATTTGGTATTAAAATACAGAGCTTTATTATCTGTTGCTGAAGAAACCGGTATGTTGTCTCTTCTGCAGATTTGAAAAAGTGCAAGAAAACCTTAGGTGGTGACCCTTTTCGCCTTAAAAGAGTTCTTCCAAAGTCAGTCACCCAGTCATCCCCTTTATAGGCACTGTGCTCCCTAATCCTTTCTTTCCTTTCAGCTTAATAAATCCACACACTCCCAGGAAGTTCTTCAGGAAATGATGAGGCTGTGCTTCTATATTCTGGAGCACTGGAAACCCCTAGTTTTAAACGCTAGAGATTCATTTTTTGGAAAATCTTATACATCTGAACAACCCACGTATTTGAGCCTCTGGCTCACGTCACCCCTTTATAATTTGAAATATATAAAGTGAAGAAAGCAATTCGAGGTTGGAATTTATCCAAGCAAATGACAAGGGTCAGCAGAGTCAGCTCTTCACAGCCCGTCGGCTTCCATGGCGTCACTCTGAGCTGTGGACACACCATGCGGCCTAAGCTGCTTATTGCTGAGTAGCAAACGATGCTGCGTGCCGGATTCTTCAAGGTCTTCTTGGTCTTGTGGCATTGTTCCATTCCAGGGAGTACATACAGATCCTATCAGAGAGAGTGAAGGATTGGGGCCACTTACTAAAGACCACGAGTTTGAGAGTATTGGAAATAATAATTGTTTTTTAAATTAAATCTTATTGGCACATTATAACTATACATACTAGTAGGATTCATAGTGATTATATGAATCCTACTATATATGCACATACCATAATCTAGTCTGTTTACTTCCCCATACTTCTCCTTTCTCTGCCCTCTTTCCTCCTCTAATCCTCTTTTACTCTTCTCCTGGTCTCTCTCCTAGTTTTATGAGGTTCCTTTTCTTTCCTATTTTCTCTCTGGCTTTCACATATGATAGAACACATGGAGCCGCTGACTTTCTGAGACCGGCTTATCGCAGTTAGCATGATGTTCTCCAGTTCTATCCATTTTCCTGCAAATGTCATAATTTCATTCTTCTTTATGGCTGAGTAAAACTCTGTGTGTATATACTATACTTAATTCATCTGTTGATGGATGCCTAGGTTGGTTCTGCAACTTAGCTATTGTGAATTGTCCTGCTATATACATGGGTATTCATGTATTACTGTAGTATGCTGACTTTAATTCTTTTGGATAAATACTGAGGCATGGTATAGCTGGGTCATATGGTGGTTCCATTCCTAGTCTTTTCAGAAGCCTCCATGCTGATCTCCACAGTGGTTGCACTAATTGACAATCCCACCAACAGTGTATAAGGGTTCCTTTTGGAAATAATACTTGTAACTCATCTGCTTGAATTGGGATTCTCCAAAGCTATGAATATAGAAGGAGACCAGAGATAACAAATGGCTATTTTCAAAAGAGGTGTCGGTGGTTTACTTAGCATTTGCATGCTTTCTAGAGTACATAAACCAAGAGCATAGCTACAGCCAAACAAGCTCTCAAACACCTGTATGTATATAGAAAGGAATCAAGATCCTAAGAAAAAAATGAATAATTTTATTTATAAAGATCTAATTGAATTAGAGAAAAACACCTTCTGGTTTGAAATAAATGAGAACTCATTCTAAAATAATAAGCAAATGTTGGGAGTGCATGATGATTTCAGATTTTATTTAACAAATGTATCCTGAGCACTTCTTAGGTGTAGGACGGGTGACAGGTGCTATGTATATTACAATAAGCCAGGCAGATGGGGCTTTGCTCTTGGAGGAGTTTCAATAAATGAGTTTGAATAAAAGGATATTTTAACTAACGTATTACAAATTGTAATAAGTGCTATGAAGGGAACAGGAGGCTGACTATGAGACTAGCAAGTGGTCTGAAAAGCCACCTGAAGGTGTTGTATCTAAGCTGAGGTGCAGGCCCGGAGAAGGAAGACAGGGAAGAGTACTTTCAAGCAGAGGAACAGCATGTCCAGACACCGGAGGCTGGTGCATGCTTGAAAACCAAGGGCAGCGTGGCTGAGCTGAGCCACCCAAGCTGACAGTGAGATGGCGGGCAGTTCGAGACAGCAGGGGCTGGAGTGGGAGGTCTTTCTGGCTACAGTGTGGATTTTGGATTTTACTCCATGTGCAATCGGAATCGGCTAGTAATCATGACATTATCTGGTTTGCATGATTAGATCAACCTGGATGCTATGTGGAAAGTAGGTTGGAGAGGAGGTGAAGAAGAAAGATAAAATCTAAGAACAGCTGAAAGAGTCTACTTATGAGATAGCCGTGTCCTGGGTGAGCGTCATGGCATGGGGCACAGGCCAGCTGGGGATCCATCTGCATGTGGAACCAGCAGGACTGTGGACCGAGGAGAAGGCTCAAGGTGACTTCTAGGTCCTGGCCTCATTGGCCAGGTGGATGGTGGTGGTTTACTGAGATGCGGAAGGAAGGGGTGAAGTGCTGGGTGGGAAATTAAGAGCTTTTCTTCAGACATGGTAATTTATACACACACACACACACACACACACACACACACACGCAATACCCAAGGGGACAGTGAGTAGGCAGTTAGATACACGATCTGGGGCTTAGGCATCCGATTTTAGAAGTCGTAGGCTTACAACAGTATTCAATATCTAGGAATAAATGAGTTTGCCTGGTGTGAGAGGACAGGGTGAGAAGAGGGGCCGCATCTGAGCATTCTGGACTGCCAACACGCCCCTATTCCCCATTCAGTGGTCAGCATGCAGCCTGCAGAAAGAATCGCTTTCAGTATTTTAGCCCCAATTTTGTCACTAAGAAGCCTGTATCCTTAAGCAAAGAGACTGAATTACGCGGTCCCAAAGTCCCCCAATGTTTTACCACTCTATGGTTCCTTCCAAAAGGCATTTCTCCAAGTTTACAATCAGAAGAATATTAGGTGAATTCAGTGCTTACACTATAGAGGTCATTTAGAATGCCACCTGTTGGAAGCCATCTTAGCCCACGCAATGAGGTCATCATTTCAGACCGGCTTAACCATGTACACAGTACATGGTAAGTGGAAATTGTCTGCAACTAGACAAGCTTCCTTGGACCGATGGGACTGAAAAGTGGACTTTGATGACTTCCTATTCTCCCTGAAACGTTCACCTTGCCCCTCCCTAGACTTAGCTCATGACTGCCACACACTAAACCTAGCTGTGACTGCCTTTTCCTAAAACTTAGCTGTAAACTTAATTTGTGACCTCCTTGCCATTTGCTTTGTTTAAACCCTCAATAAAAAAAGGATGCTGGCTGCAGGAGATCAGGAGAATTGCCTGGCTCCTCCTCGGCCAACCCCAATATTAACAATAATTTTGGACCCAGAGTCGTTCATGTGAGGGACTTCAACGAGCAGCAAACATGGCACCGAGACTATCACAGCCACCCACATTGTCCCAAGTTTCTGCAGATAAATCGTTGGGCTCAGTATGTGATGGGCCTATACGTGTGTGTGGATAGAACTTTCAGACCATAGCAAAGAACTCTGTAAAAGAAAGGACCAGTGATAGGTATCTTTCAAGCTCTCCAGTTTCTAGGATTAAATTCAAGTGAGTCTTGAGTGTGGTCATAGTTGAGAGAAGATTAGAAGAACCAGGAAAATTCCCTACTCAACTAGGTACACTATCAGCTTTTCAATCGATAAAAGTGGCTGGGTTTTATTCTATCTTTTGCAAAAAAGGATGGGTTATCTGATCCTTTGTATCACCTAAAATGGATGCTTTACAAGTCAATGGAAACATATCCCAGTGGCATTTCATTAAGAAGAACAGAATATTATAGTAATATATGCATATCCATGTTTATAGCAGCACAGTTCACAATAACCAAATTATGGAACCAACCTAGGTGTCCATCAACAGATGAATGGATTACAAAATTATGGGATACACACACAATGGAATTCTCTTTAGCAATCAAGAAGAACACAATTATGGCATTTGCAGGACAATGGATAAGCCTGGAGAACATTATGTTACGTGAGATTAGCCAGTCACAGAAAATGAAGGGTCATATGTTGTTTCTCATACGAGAAGCTAGGGAGTAATCAGGATACCAGAGGGACTTGAGATAATGGAGGAGAAACTCCAGTGGAGCCAGGGAGATGGTCTAGGGGAAAAGCAGGAGGAGGAAGAAGAGGGAAAATAAATGAAGAAATCACTTCCATTGACATTATGTACATATGTGAGAATACCAATGCTAATCTCAATGTCCTGTATGGAGAAGGGGGATGGGGAGGGAGCTGGGGAAAGCCCAAGTGTTGTGTGCATGTATGTCACTATCACTATGAACTGCATTATGATGTGAGACTATAATGCACCAATAAAAGTATAAAAGGAAGAAGAAGAAGAGCTTCTAATCCCAGGCCTTGGGAGGCTGAGACAGGAGGATTGCACGTTCAAGGCTGGCCTCAAAAGCATAGCAAGACCCTCAGCAACTTAGTAAGACCCTATTTCAAACTAAAAAGATTGTTTTTAAGGGGTGGGAGTATATCTTTGAGGTAGAATGCCTCTGGGTTCAATACCTAGTACAGAAGAAGAAGGAGGAGGAGGAAGACGATGAGGAGGATGAGGAAGAGGAGTTTCTAAGAGACAAAGGTCAAAAGTCTACATCAAGTACATTGAATTAATATGGGTTACATGTGGGGTGTTCTAGGGCCCGAGTTGCTCTCTCCTATAGGTTATATAGTTTGCGATACTATTGTGGGAAAATAGCAAGTTGTCCCATGCTGTCCCCGGCAGCGATTCATGTATGTTTAGAGTGGGGCAAAGTTGTTTTAAAGGAGAAAACATGTGTGCTTTGCTTCTTCCCTGGACCTGGCCCTTCCGTTGCCATTCTCTTATGGGTTTTTACTGGTATGTGTTGGGGCCTCGCTGCTCCATAGGGACTTAGCAGATGCCACTTCTTCTCCCGCTTCCCAACACGTTCTTCTTCACGCGTGATTCCCTCTTCCACTCTGGCCCATTCAACAGCTCTGCATCTTTTGTGCCCAAGACACTAGCCAGGCGCAGGCTCCCTCCCGGTCTCTACTTTCCCCCATTCCCTTGAGGGCCAGCACACAGTTTCTGTACCCAAAATGCATGGTTTCTGTTTTTCTTATGACAAATATTAATCAGTATCTACTGTAGAAAATACATACAAATATAAAGAAAAAATAAAAGTAGTCATATTGCCACCACTCAAAGATAATTATTATTAATATGTCAGGCTGGATCCTTCCAAATCTTTTTCTATGCATACTGATTTATATGTTTAATTTTATTTCTTTTTTTTTTCACTTCCTATTCCCTTCTCACGCCTCACCAACCCTGTGCCTGGAGCCTGTTTATGCTAACGGGGCCTTGGTAGGCAAGTCAAGACAGTAGAGAACAGCAGAACATTTAGCACACTGAGCTGGATCGTGAGTAGGCGGGTGGGGTGGTGTGGATGGTTCAGACTCTCTTAACACTGTTCCTGGGGATGGATTAAGGGGAGGGTCACGTTCACCAACTCCTGGTCCCTGCACTCCCAGGAAGAGTCCAATAGAATAGCTGACAATCACCATTACAGAAAAGGAGAAGGAAAACTGTGACTTACAGAGAGTCAGGACATAGCCTTATGGGGCATGAATTATGAACACACCCCAGTTAGAACAGCAGACAATCTAATCCCACCTAATCTCTTTAATTATAGCAGTCAGTACGATCACTATTCCCATTTCACTGGGGGAGAAACTGAGGTTTAGTGAGGTTAAGTACCCAGGGGCTGAGGGGAGAGAAGAGCAAAATGAGGTTGCAAGGGTCCAGGGTTCCCACCTCCTTGGGATGTGGCTCCAGCAATTCTAGAGCTCCACCTCCATGGAGAAGCTATGATAAGTTCAAAAGATTCGGAGAACAGCCCCTTGTCCCCACACATTTGGATAATTAGATGCTGCAAAACTTCGTTCCCTTGCTGACAACTACAGTTAACAATGCACCACTTGGTTGTGAGGCCTAAATGAAATCCTGCGTGTGCAGGGCTGCGTGCTGCAGGACAAGGAGGCGGCACTCAGAAGTGGGAGCTGTTGCCAGGCGTGGTGGAGCACGCCTGTAATCCCAGTACTTGGGAGGCTGAGACAGGAGGATCACAGGTTCAAAGCCAACCTCAGCAACTTAGCAAGACCCTGTTTCCAAATAAAAAAAAAATAAAATAGGGCTGGGGGAGTAGCTTAGAGGTAGAATGCCCTTGGGTTCAATTCCCAGTACCATACAGAAAAAAAAGAAAGAAAAAAGAAAAAAATGGGAGCTGTCATCATTACCATATCATTATTACTCTGATGTGGTCAACTATTTATTTGTGTGTTTATTTGTTTACTGAAGCCCCTGACTTCAATCTTTGTTCCTTTTAAGTTGTTATTTCAGGTGTTTTGTCACAGTAATAGAAAGCTGATGAACACATATCTCAACTAGGTACTTACATTCACTGGTTCATTTATTAACAAGAATCTTTTTGATCATTGACTATATGCTGGATACTCTTGTAGGTGATAGGGATTCAGGGGTGAGAAGACAAAGTCCTTACTTTCATGACACTTATATTTTTGCTCTGCACAGTGGTAATAGGACAGGAAAATAATGACAGCACTCCAGAAGGGGACAGCACCGTGGGGCCGGACAATGAGAGACCATGGGCATTGGAGCCTGATTTACTTTGAATGTGACCTCCTTGAAGCTTCTGTGTGGAGGTGACATTTGAGCAGAGACCTAAACATGAAGAAAAGATGGGCCATGGGAAGACTAAGGCAGAGGGGAGAGCAGATGTGGAAGCCCAGAGATAGGAGAAAGCTTATGGAATTAGAAAAACGGAAAGAAAGCTTATGGAATTAGAAAAACAGAAAGAAAGCCAAAGGGGCTAGAACCCAGTGAGCAGTGGGAAGGGACAGGAGGTGGGAACAGAGAGGCAGTGAACACTAGATCATGCAGGGTATTTTAGGTACCTGTATTTTATGGTATTTAGATGATTATTCCAAGTATCATGAAAAGCCACAGGCTATCCAGCGACCTGACTTATGTGTTTAAATAATATCCCATGTTGCTATGTAAAGAATAAGGAGGAAGAATAATGGATGAAGGCAGGTGCACCAAACTAGAGGCTCATTCAAGTGAGAGATGGTATTGTCTGGGACTAGCTCAGTAGCTGTGAAGTAGGAAGACCTGGGAAACTCAGGATATGTGTTTTGGAGCTAGACTTGAAAGGACTTGGTGATGGACTAGACATGGAAGGTCAGGTAAAGAGAGGAATAGCAGATGAGTCCCAGACTGGCTCTGCTCAGTTGGGTAGAGAGTGAAGCCATCAGCAGAGGTATGGCATAGGGGTACGGGTGGCAAGCCACTGGCTCCTGATGGGCATGCTGAGTTTTTAATGTCTACTACAGTAGGGATGTCAGGGAAGCACCTGGATATATGAGTCCTCTGGGCTCCAGATGTGAGCCTTAGAATCATCAGCAAATGGATGGGATTTAAAGCCATGAGCCAACAGGTCACCTGGGGCTCCAGAGAGAGCATGTCCCAGGATGCAGTTCTGGAGTTCCTTAGAGCTGAGAGATGAAAAAGGAAAGCAGCCAGCACGAAACTGAGGCTCCCCTCAGGAGGTTAAAGAAAAAACCAGAAGATGAAGTCATAGAAACCAAGAGGTCCTTGAGACTGATGAGTCTTCATCTGCCTGTCCAGTATCTCTGTTTCCTCAGAGGAATGGGATCCTCTGCTCCAAGCCAAAGAGATAGAGAAATCATTGGCATTACCTTGTGACTTTTAGGAAAAGAATCTCAGGATGGTTGCATTTCAGGGTGAAGGAAGTGTTATCAAAAGCAAACTTGGGCCATAGCAACATTGTGTTGCTTTCTGAGAAGCAGAAGCCAGCTCATAGTCTACTGAAAAAATGCTGACCATGGAGAGGTTTGACAATCAAGGACCACACGTATTAGAATAAGTTAAGCTCTGCACTGGTAACAGATAAAACCCTGGAATTTTAAGGTCATACTATAAAAAAAGTACTCCCACTTCCATTAATTAGAGCAAGTCATGTGATCCAATGTAACTACAAGGGGGGTGGAAAAACATAGGGGGACATGTGGACTATCCAGTGAGCAGTTATCACGGCCACAGTGTGCCCTGTGCTTTTAAAACTAAAAGCAGGAATTAGGTCTTTGCACTTCCTATATGGAAACCTGTGCTCCTCGTTTCCTTTCATCTATTCTCTGTGCAATCAAGCTCCTCCCCTGTGCTCTCCCCTCAGGACTTGGCTTTCCATCACTCAAGAATTAATAGCACTCGAAGGAGACACTGCTTCCTTGGGAATCTGCTTCTCTCCATTAAAACGCAAAGCAAGTTGGTATAATGGCAACATTCCTGGCCCACTAGTAGGAAGAGAGAGGTGCCAACATGCCAATTATGCATTTATCTAATTTGTGAATAATAATGGTTTCCTTTTATTGGGCACTTACTATATATTGCTGCTATTATTTTTATTGTTTATTGCTACTGTTTTGAAAAGCAACGCAGCCAAGTCCAATCCCAATCCCGAGTCTTAGTGACCTCAAGCAAGTTACTTATACTCTCAGTTCCTCCACTTGCTTGACCATTTAAAACATGGATTGCAACAGCACCTCCCTTGTAGCCTAGAGGAGATGAGACATGCCAGCTGTAAAGTTCAAGTCATAAGACCTGATAAATAACAGCAAAAACAGCAAGTTATAAAGAGCTGCTCTAACAGAAGGAGGACCAAGACGAAAGACTAAAGCTAAGACTAAGGACTAAACCCCATTTGGGGCTTGAATTATGGTGGCAAACTCAACTTGCCCACTGGACATTATTTCCTGAGAAGAAGACAGAAGCTGGTAGAAAAAAAAAAAAGGAATTCTGAAGGAGCCCTTTGATGCAGGGCTTGCGGCCCTGTCCCTGGTCTTGAGTGCAGTGTGCACTGAGCCTGAGACTGTCATACTCACATCATCAGAAGCCACATAGCAACTAGAAGCCCTGCAGCACATGGCCCTTCCCTTGGAGGAACTATACCCAACTCGTCTCGCTGTTTTCCCTCCCATGAGATCCAGTTACCCTCTGAATCCAGGCTTGGAGCTCCCACAATGTTTCCATCCCAGGGAAGAGGCTGGCAACTTGCTAAGAATATTGACACAGAAGTGGTTTAATTAAATCTTTAGTGGAAAAACATAGCTAAGAGGTGGAGCCCTCTCTGCGCCGCCAGCTCACTGGCTGCCTGAGCCCTTGCCGTCGCCCACCCGCAGCAACACCCTCGTTGCCACCATCACTCTTGCCGTGATGTCATCCTCGAAGGTGCTGAAATGTTGTTGAAAACACAGCCCAGATCTGGAAACCAGACACCTTCAGTGGAGAAACCTCCAGGGTAGAAATTCTGGATGAGACTCAAAGCCAAGCAAAGACTTGGATGAACTGAGCCATGGTGTGGTGAGACGTGAGTTACATAGGAGCTGGGACTGAGGTGGGAGATGCACCCTGGGAAATGGACGACTCACATTCTTGTCCCTCACGTCACCCACAGTCTGGTCGCAGGTCCATCCTGTTAGGCCTCATCTCTATAGTCACTTCAAATTGAAAAATTCTGGGATCCTATGGTGAGATGACCATACCAAGGGGCCACGAGGAAAATAGGCAGAAAATATCATTTGACCTTTATTTGATAAAAGTTCCTGTACCCCTCTTCAAAACTAGATCCAAGCCGGGCAAGGTGGCGCACGTTTGTAATCCTAGTACTTGGGGGGCTGAGACCGGAGGATCTGGGTTTGCGGCCAGCCTCAGCTTCTTAGTGAGGCCCTCTACAACTTAGTGAGACCCTGTTTCAAAAATAAAGAATAAAAAATAAGGCTGGGGGTATAGCTTGGAGGTAGAATGCCCTGGGTTCAATCCCCAGTACTGAAAAAAAAAAACCCACTAGATCCAGCATGTTTCCCAATTCCTGTTGTGTTAAATATATTTTACATTTATTAAGCATTTGCAATATGCTCTACCTGTGCCCTCCAACATGCTAGCCATTAGCCACACATGGCTGTTCAGAATTTAAAATGACACTAGTTGAATGGAGATACCATAAGTATAGAATATGCCAGATTCTGAAGATTTCATTAAAAATGCAAAATAATTAACAATTTTCTATTGATTATTGATAATACTTTAGGAACAGCAAGTTATGTAAAATGTTAAATTAATTCTGCCATTTTTATTGTGACTACTAATTTAAAATCACATGTATGCTCACATGATGTTTCCATTGGCTGGTACTGTGTTAGCAGGCTGACCGCTTTTCATTCAATCCTCCAACAACATCCCAGAGGTCATCTTCATTTTACGTGCCCAAGGTCCAGTGATCCTCATCTCCTCTGACTCCTTCCCATCCCACTCACACAACGGCCACTGGGCCTCCTCAGTGTTCTCAGAAGGGCCAGGTACTATCTCCCGTGGGATCTTTATTCAACTCTCCCCTCTACCTGCAATGTTCTTCCTGAAGACAGATGTGCAACACATCCTTGGTTGGCATTACCCAGGTGGATACATTCCAGCAGAATTTAATTGATGATTGCCAACTTCATTCAATTTTGTTGTGTTATTTTCATCATGAAATGTGTCTTGGCCATCCAGTTTTTGCACCCCCATTCTCCTCCCACTCTTTATTTTTTCTTTTTCTCATTCCTTCTTTCTTGTTCTTTGTGTGTGTGTGTGTGTGTGTGTGTGGTACTGGGGATTGAACCCAGGGCCATTCTACTTCTGAGCTATACCTCCAGCCCTATTTTATTTTTTGTTTTGAAATAAGGTCTCACTAGGTTGCTGAGGCTGGCCTCAAACCTGAGATCCTCCTGTTTCCACCTCCCAAGTACCAGGATTACAGGCATGCGCCACTGAGACCCGGCTATTTATTTATTTATTTGTTTGTTTTTACTAGTACTTATCTTCTCATTGTTGTTAGAGTTAGATATAAAATGTCCCCTAAGGAGCTCATTTATTAATGTTTGGAGCTGATGTAATTGAGTCATGAGGGTTGTAATCTCAGCAGTGGATAAATCCATTGTAATGGATTATCTGGGTGGAGACTCAGGCCAGTAGGGTGTGGCTGGAATAGGTGGGTCCCTGGGGGGTATGGCCTTGGAATTACATAGAGGGTTCCTGCTCCCCCTGCTCCCTCTCTCACTTCTAGCCTCTGTGATGTGAAGAGCACAGCCCATGTGCTCTCCTTCTGCCTCCTGCCACCATGTTCTGAGATCCACGGACCCTGGCCTCACATGGACTGAGCCTGAAACCATAAGAAAATAAATCTTCTTTCCTCTAAGTAACGTGGTCAGTCTTTCAGATTATAGCTGTAAGAATGCTGAGCAGAACAGTTATGTAATTTACTCACTTAGCATGCCTAATACTTACCTGCGGTCTCCTCACACTAAAACATAAGCTCCCCAAGGGCCGGGACCTTGGTAGGTTTGGTTCCTTGCTAATGCCCAATCCCCCAGGATATCGCCTAGCACAAAAGAGGGCTAATGTCTGTGGAATGAATGACTGTGGGCCCTGTCCCTTGGTGTTCAGAGTTTAGTGAAGGAGACATCACAAATAAGAGCACTGCCCAGTGAAGGGGTCTGTGACACGGCACAGGGTCAGACGTGGAGGCAGATGGGGAGGCTGGCTGATGCCTCTAGGGAGATAATATCACCATTTATTCAATTAAGTTTTTGAGCCTTCCTCTAGGCCCGCTATCGAGGACACAGCAGCAAAGCCATTACCCAAATGGAGATTATATTATAGCAGAAATTTAATGATCCCCAACTTCTAATGCCTACATTCTATCTCATCACCTAAGAATCCAGAACACTATAAATTTGACCTTGAAAATTAAGCAGGAAGAGCTGATTGGGAAGAACAGTCCTGAAAGAAGGATTCGCCCATTTTAAAGGAGCCCACGTGAAGAGACAGACAGCATGTTCAAAGGACAGCTGGAACTTGCTTATGGCCAGTGCTTTCGATGACCAATGAGGTGACCAATGAGGTGACCAATGAGGTGACCAATGAGGTGAGGGGATTGATGAGAAGTGAGCCGGAGAAAATAGCTCAAGTCAAACTGGAGAGCTTGTGTGCCATGCCAACGAGTTGAAACTTTTCCAACAGCAATAAGAAGGCATTCAAAAATTCAAAGGGTTACTGTCTAATTTATTTTGGAGAGTAATGGTGGTCATTTGGAGGATAGACAAGAATGGAAGCTACTAAAGGGTCTACAAAAGTTATCCATGTGAATATGAAGAGGGCTCCACTGGAAGCAGCGAGGATAGAGATGTTGAAGGGGATAAATATGACAAGAGAACATAAGAGTCGAAGGGACGGGAACCAGGAGAACCCTGCGTGTGGCTGTAGAATGAGAATCTTGGGTGACCCTCGTGACTCCAGCATGGGACTGTGGGTGGGTGGCAAGGTCATTTCCTGAGATGGAGAACAGAGAAGGATCTATGTGAGGACCTTGGTGTTGGTGGAGCCAGTGGCAGAAGTGAGAAGACATCACACCAACAGGCGGGTCTGGTCATGGCATCGATAGCTGAAGCCAGAGAAACAGATGAGAACCCCAGAGATGGGCTGGAGAGAAGTGGCAGAGGGCAGAAGCCCAGGGAATATCAGCACTGAGGCATGTAGGAAAGAAACCACACCAGTGAAAGACAGAGTCAGAGGGGACCACCCAATGAAAGCGATGAGATGGAAATGGAGGAAATGGTTTCACAAGGAAGGTATAAGGAGAATAAGTTTTCCCATGGGACAGTGTTAGTTTCTTGGACCAGTCCCCAAAGCCAATTATATGAGTCAGGGAGGAAATGAAAGGCACACTGGAATTGGGTAACTGAGAGAGTCTAACAAAGGAGTTGTTGATAAGCACGTGGGCAAGTTGTAAGGAAATCAGAAGGAAGGGTGCAGTCCCTTGGGGGATCAGACCAGGAGGCTTGAATAAAAGCAATTGACATGGTTGATTAGGAGGTGGTCCATCAATTTCTATGACAGCAGTTTCAGTGGGACATAAACAGAGATGTCCAAATGCAGGGAGCAGAGGAGCAGCTGGGATCTGGGAACCATGCAGAGCACGCCCACTCCATCACGGAGGTGAGCAAGGCTAGGAGGACCACGCAGAGCAGCCGAGGAGGCAGCGGGGTCACAGGCTCAACTCAGGACAGCAAAGCCTGGCCTGTGTTTGTAGCCTAAGCATAAGAAGTTGGTGATGAGGAAAAGATTAATGATTGAAGAGAGAGAAAAACTAACAGCGAGGTTAGGATGAAGGGACCAGCAGCAACCATTACTAGATTTAAAGAGCACACAAGTTTTCCAAGAGGCTGTAGTGGATAGAGCAAAATCCCATCTCCACTTGACCAAGAAAGAAGCAGACTCACAGAGTTAAAAACCCTTTTCAGTGCACGCTTGTAATCCCAGTACTTGAGAGGTTGAGACCGGAGGATCCGGGTTCACGACAAGCCTCAGCTACTTAGTGAGGCCCTCTGCAACTTAGCAAGACCCTGTTTCAAAATAAAGAATAAAAAATAGGGCTGGGGGTGTAGCTCAGAGGTAGAATGCCCCTGGGTTCAATCCCCAGTACCACATACACACACACACACACACACACACACACACACACAAACCCTTTTCAGAAGGCCCCAGGGCACTTCCTCTCAAGTCTCCTTGGCCAGAACTGGTCTCCTGCCTTCTTTTAAGCCACTATGAGAGTGATGGAATTATCATGATCTTTTTCACCATTCTGGACTTGCCCTGAGCTTGACATAGCATCACTTCCCTTGATGAGTGTCTAAATAAAAGAACTGGGGTTTGCCAGACAATAAGCAGTGTCTGCTACAAGCAAGAACCCATGGTTTTTTAATACTACATCTGAATTCTGCTAGAAATCATCTTGAATATCACCAGTGGAGTGCAGCTCACACTCTGGGGTATTAGCAGACAATTCATTAAATGCAGCTTTGCTTGACTCTAAAAGAAGGAGGATTTGCCATCCTAAGTCAGATGGAAAGAGAAGTGGGGCTCAATGGGCAGGAGATAGAGCCTTGGCATCCTGACCTCAAGACCACTTCCCAGACAACCCAACAACTCTAGACCCTTGGCCACCTCCCTTCATTGAACTGATGTTTCCATGCATCCTCTCCCCACTGGAAACCATCTTCACAATGATCAGAACTTGAGAACTGTGTCGTCAACAGCAGAAGTAGCTTAATATAAAGTAATTCTTAAGGGCACCTGCATTTATATGGGAGAAAAGACCTCAGCACAAAGGAAGAGTGGGGAAATGGGAGGCATGGGCAGGGCGTAGCAATCATTTAAGAGAGGAGACCTCCCTCCTTTTACCTGGTATCCAATCTCACTTTGATCTTGCAGATACACGGATTGCCTGAGAGGAACATTTGCCACACATGCATGGCAGATGTTGATAAATACAAGTGATTTTAAGACAAGATTAAGATTTCATTTATGCTGGGCATGGTGGCACGTGCTTGTAATCCCAGTACTTGGGAAGCTGAGACAGGAGGATCCCAGGTTTGAAGCCAGCCCCAGCAACTTAGTGAGGCCCTCAGCAACTTATTGAGAATCTGTTTTTAAAAAAATAAATAGGGCTGTGTGTATAGCTCAGAGGTAGAATGCCCTTGGCTTAAATCCCTGGTACCACACACACACACAAAAGATTTCATTTATGAATCTCACCATCATGTACATGGAGGGAAGAGAGGAGGGAAAGGGGAAGAAAACAGAACAAATAATGTTATGTGCATTTATGAATATATCACTATGACTCCCACTATCATGTCCAATTACAGTGTACCGATAAAAAAGATCTGATAAAAAAGTCCTTCAATTATTGAATTAAAAAAAAAGATTCACTTGTGACTTACAGAATTCCTCTCATTGTATTTTAGTTAGAGTGTCACAGGCCCCAGTTAGTCTAGAATGGTGCTAGTGTGCCTGTTAACCAGAAAACAGGTGTTCCTTGACTTACGATGGGATTGTGGCCCAGTAAATCAATCGTAAATTGAAAATATCATGAGTTGGAGTGCATTTAATACTCTAATAAACCCACTGTAAAGTTAAGAAATCTTAAGATGAACCATCATAGGTCAGGGACTATCTGCAATTATTGATAGTATCCCCCTTTTCTCTCAAAATTAAATGCTTATCTTAATATATCAACCTCACATCAGCACTTTTACATATATGTGTATATATGCACACAAAACATAGACAAGAGAGAGAAAGAGACAGGCAATATGTATCACAAGTAGGTAGTGCCCTAAAAGCTAAGCAAGCCCCTTGTCCCAAATTTGAAATGTGTTTTCCCCTTAAGGTCAATGCTACACTTGGTGATTGGGTTCTGGAGATGTTTTACCTTGTTATGACTGCAGATTCTCACTCTTTCCTCTCTGATCCTGCTCTACCCCCAAAGGTTGTGTGAATGATGTGCACCAAGTGGCCCCTTGTACTTTGGCCTCTGTTAGGTTCACCCAATGGGGAGAGGAAGGTTGAGGTGGGAGGTTGCCTCCCGCAGCTCCCTGCCCAGCAAACAGGCTGGCTGTGTCTTCTACTGAAGGCGGTCTAGCCTGTGGTCCTCCTCACAAGCTTGAAAGTAGAATGCTCCTGGGTTCAATCCTCAGTTAAAAAAAGTAAAGGAAAGAAGGAAGGAAGGAAGGAAGGAAGGAAGGAAGGAAGGAAGGAAGGAAGAAAGGAAAGAAGGAAGGAAGGAAGGAAAGAAGGATGGAAGGGAGGGAAGGAGGGAGGGAGGGAGGGAAATAAGTGTTCGAGTACAGCAGAATGAGGATTTGAACCAGTTCTCTCTGACACCAGAACCATCTTCTTAGCCTCCAAACAAAATCGGAGAAGGGAGAAAATGAGATTTGATTGACTCCCATCCCATTTTTTTTTATCATTTTCCCATTTTTTTGTCTTTCTGCAATGTTTGGAAGGCAGAGAGGCTAATAAAGTCCCAAAGAAATTTAACATTTGCTTGAGTCCGAGACAGTTGACCTTGAAAGAACTGGGCAGGTTTTTATTTGAAGCTTTATTAGTTAAATCATAGTTTATCTCTGGAGAGAAAGCTGTTGATGCCAAAAAGAAAAAAGGAAAAAAGAGAGATAGCACCTAATATTCAACCCAACATAAGCGATGTTGAAATCTCTGGAGTCATATAAGGGCTTCTCACATGAGTGATTTACTTACGATCATGGAAACAAAGTGTGTGTGTGTGTGTGTGTGTGTATGTGTGTGTGTGTGTGTGTGTGTGTGTGTGTGTGTGTGTTGGGGATGAGGTCAGGAGGAAAGAAAACATCATTTTGTTACGAGGAGGTTGTTCTAAATCGCTCAGATTCCCCCTAGTTTAAATTTTTTCAGAAAACTCCTAACACTTCCCCTGCCAAGAGGAAAGTTAATGTGTTCATACATTGTTCATTAATGTATGTGTTAATTAATTTATTATTCATTCAAATGTTTACTGCTTCACATTTAAGACAGTCTGAAATTTTATATCATTGAAGTTTTAATATAGTAAATACATGTGTATATATATGTATATTTCAGCATTGTGGGGAAATAATATTTATATCATATTATGTTATCACTATATTATATACTAAGTCTGCTGTATATGCAGTATTTATCTTAATACTACAGCAGTATTAGTAGCTGTGGATTTATACATGATTCTAATTTTTCTTTTATATTTTTTGGTTTTCTTAAATTTTCTAAAATAAAAATATAACATATACTTAGAAAACAGAATGATAATGTTTATTTTCTTCAAGGATATAACTATAAGTAAACCACCCTACTCTCTCATTTCCTGAATGTAAAGTCCAGGTTTTAATATCTGGCAATATCAATCTGCTAAAAACAAAACAAAATAAAACAAAACAAAAAAACTTCAGCCCTATGTGAACTCATTAAAAATCCCCATTTTTCAAATTCTCTATTTCCACTTATCCAGTACTTTCATAGCAGGTAGAAAAATGGACTGAATTCACACATACACACATGCACACACACACACACACACACACACACACACATATGCACGCACACATACACACTCGTGTTGGAAAGGTGGAGAGTAAGGAAACTGTGGCCTCTGAAACCAGGGTAGCCTGATCTGCCCACACCAGTTTGGCCACTCATCTTCCCCTTCCTGTAACAGCACAGCTGCCACCCATTGCCCTGCAGAAGCAGAGAGAACATGGAAGCCCAAGTGTAAATGTAATGTGCTGCACACTGCCCTTCCATTGCAAAGGAAGTCCTACTCAGCATCCTGTGCTGGAGGGGAAGAGGTACTGGCTTCCAGCAAGACGGGGTCATCAGATGTAACCGCGAGGAGGAGAAATGGCTAATGGGCAGTGGATATTCTCAAGGTGAACACTGGACAAATCTTTCCCGTGTTCATGTGAGTCACAGAAGCAGGGTGGCTGGAGGAAACAGCTGGCTTCTCCCCAGAGTGAGCATCAAAACATCTGCCATCCTAAATTCAGGGCAAGGTTGGGACCCATGTGCCAGCTTCTGGAACTAGCAGAGTGTCTCTCAGGTGCATTATTGTTTTAGTTTCTCTTGTCGACATAGATGGAAAACTTTCAGTCATCTTAATAAGCTTGCAATATGCTGCAAGAACTAACAGCAAAACACGTGCATTCCAGCAACTATTCTGAGCCTAGAATCAGGGAACGCAGTCATGTGTTGCCTGACAAAGGAGGAGAATTCAGAGGAACACCCCATGAGGAGATTTTGCTGTCATGCGGTCATCATAGAGCGTACTTAGACAAACTAAGATGGCTAGGATGTCACCAAGCAGTATAATCTTCTGGGACCACCATCATAGACGCAGTCTGTCATTGATCAAAATGCTCTTGTGTGGCACATGGCTGTGTGAGAAACGAGCTCTGCCTCCCAAGAACTTAGCGGAAGTGCAACTGAAGAACATGAAGTAATTGGAAAATACCACAAGAGAGTGGAGAGCCATAATGGATCAATGAGTATGAACTCGCCCCCAAACACTTGAATATAAGAAATGCACCATTTCCTTATTCTACCAAATCACATGAATACGGCCCCAGCTTCCTACGTATCTGACTAGCCACGCATCTGGTATTGGTATTTGTGGGCTCTCTTCTCTACTCTATTACATTCTAGAAGAGTCCTCAGGCCTTAGTCTGTGATGAAAGACATAGATTCTATAGCCCCTTCTGCTACTAAGCCCACTGCTGACCATGAGTGACTACTTGCAGAAGTAGGACCAGCCACAAAAATACAACACTTCTCAAGGTATGGAGTTCAGCCCCCCAAGAGATATTTGGCAACATTTAGAGACACTTTTGATTGTCGCATCTGGAAGGTGGAGTGTGTACAGGCCAGGAACCCTGCTAAATCCTCCACAGCACGGGGGATGACCTCCACCAAAGAATCACCTGGTCTAAAGCATCACCCGTACCAAGACTGAGAAACCCTTCTTTAACTCTTTCCTATACTGACTTTCTTTAATAATAAGCTTCATTTTTTAGAACAGTTTTAGATTTACATAAAAGTAATGATGATGATATAGGGGGTTCCCATATACCCACATTCGGTTTTCCTATTATTAACGTCTTACATTCATATAGCACATCTATTATAATTAACGAATCAAGATTGATGCAATAAAGCTAATGATTTGCATTATTACCCAAAGTCTATACTTCATCCAGATTTCCTTGGTTTTCTGCCTCATGCCCCTTTTCTGCTCAAGGGTCACACCCAGCACCCTGCATTACATTTAGTCATCGTGATTTTTTATTATTTCTCAGTTCCTCTTGAATGTGTCGGTTTTTCAAATTTCCCTTGGTTTTGATGACCTCAACAATTTTGAGAAGTACCAGCCCAGTATTTTGTCTAACCTCCTTCAACTGGGACTTAGATATTTTTCTCCTGATTAGCCTGGGATAAAGTCCACACAGATGAAACGCTACTTCACCACATTATTTCAAGGCTATACACTATCCACACGACTAACCACTGTTGACGGTGACCTGGCTCACCTGGCTTGGCAGTGTTTGCCAGGTCTCTCTGCTACCAAGCTACCTCTTCTAACCTCTCTTTTTATACTGTGCCCTTTGGGAGGACGTCACTAAGTGCAGCCCACACTTTAGAACTCTGCTGCACTTTCTTGAATGATAGCGGAATAGCGACGTAATACTCTTCTTCCCTACTTAGTTATTTATTCAGCTATTTATTTCCAAATCAACTCATGGGCATTTACTTTGTATTATGCCCCTCTGCCATTTCACCTGTTTTCTGGCTCAGCTTTGGCCACTGGGAGCCTCCGTTTGGATAAAGCTTGTGACTGTTACTTGTTTTTGAGCACTTTCTAACTTTTAGGACCACAGGATACTCAAGGCTCATCTTGTATATTTTCTGTATGAATCCTAGAATCAGCCATTTTCCCAAGGAGTTCTAGTTCTTTCCACTGGAGACCAGTGTTAGAAACTCAGATCCAATGCTAAGTGAGCCCGTCACCACTGGGGCCATGTTTACTTTCTATTCCAGAAAATGCCAAGTTCACAGTGTGCCTTTCAATGTTGGCTAGTAACAACAATACATGTATATAATCTATAAGTCAATAAATATAAATACAGTGAGAATATGTGCCCTTTTTTTTAACCCACTCATAATGAGAAAAATGCTTGGTGACTACTGACCACTGTCATCAGTGGACTCAGCTCTAATGAATCCTAGTCTCTATGATGCCCCTCTAGAGTATCATATTCCTGAGAATCTGTTGCTGCAGAGGTGGGTGTCCACTCCTCAGCCAAGGATGGCAAGGCCTGGCTCCTGCAGCTCCATCCTTGGAGGCGGGGCGGGTCCCGGAAGGCATTGGTGCTGAGGTCTGAGCACTCCCCCAACAGCTGACTACTCCACGAGAGGGTGTGGTCAGGAAGGAAGCAGGGCAAGGGATGCTGGGTGGCTTAGCTGACCAACTCTGACTCCAGCTGGCCATGCCCTCCCAGGCTCCTCCTTGGCTTCACACCTGGTTCTGCCAGCACCTTGGGCAGCCATCTCCTGGTGACATGCCCCCTTTCACCAGGAACACCAAGATAGAGATCAGAGATTGGTCAGGGCCTCTTGGGCCTGAGAACAAGAAATTCTAAACCCTCTTCTCTGGGGAGAGTAGCTTCCATATATGCAGACACAGGAATGCGGAACATTACAGAAATGTTAAGAGCACTTTGGGAGGGTGAGTCCACCCGTTCATCCTCCCTGCCCTTGGCACCCCCAGTCTACTCTTGAGCTTCTGTGTAGGATCTTGTTCATCTGTGTAGCAGTCAGATCTCATAGCTGGACACAGGTAAATGCTGGGTCTCTGTTTCACCTTTTTTAAAACTACGATGAAAAATACAGGGTCTTACTCTTAAAGAGAACATTCCCAGAAACCTCATTGCCGCTGCTGGCTACAGATGGCAAATGACAGTGGCTGACTGATGTAGGACTTTGGTCTTGGTTTTTAGATAGGCGGTAAACTTATTGGGATGTTGGTCAGGATTTCAGTGGCAGGCATGCTAATTAACGGGCCGGGTGGAAAGATCCCAAGGACTTTGCTGGGAAGGACAGCACCTGGAAAGCAGCCTTCTACCCGGGAGGGGCCTCTGCCTTCTTGACTTCCTTTTTATTGTTTTGTAGTTTTAGGATTTCATTGGTGCAATGTATTTATACATGGTAGTGAGAGTCAAAGTGATGTATTCACGTATGCACACAGCATCTCTTGGTGTGGTTCCCTTATGTCTGCAAAGTAGAATATGTCCTGTGGAGACGTGATCCTCTGGATCCTGGCCTGCAGTGGCCAAATGGGGGGTAGAACCTGCCTTCCATTCCCTCCTCATTTCTATTTGCCTCACTCAGAAGCCCTCAGAGCTGGTTGTGGTGGTGCACGCTTATAATCCCAGTACTTGGGAGGCTGAGACAGGATGATCATAGGTTCGCGGCCAGCCCCAGCTACTTAGTGAGGCCCTCCGCAACTTAGTGAGACCCTGTTTCAGAATAAAGAATAAAAAAATAGGGTTGGGGGTGCAGCTTGGAGGTAGAATGCCCTTGGGTTCAATCCCCGGTACCACACACACACACACACAAATCCTGCTTCCTAGCAGCTGAAATTCCAGCTGAGAAGAATCCTGAGGCTGCTTCATAGCCTCAGCTCTCTCCTCCCTCCCCTCCACTGTCCTCACCGAGCACCCCTCACCACGCCTGGCCAGGGACAGATGCATTTCTTTCAGTGAATCCACAAGACTTCAGTCTGGGGTTAAAAGCGTAGAAAAATCATAATATCAGTTATCATTGCTGCAGCCCTAATGTTACCCTAGTCAAATCACCGCTGATTAAAACCAGCCCTGTTAATAAACCACAGGCTTTATTTCCCCTCAAATGTCTATAACCACTTTCTTCAACCCCTATTAAAAGGCAAAACCCAAAGAAAAACACAGCTTCAGAGCCCAAGTGCCTCTTATTCCCCAGAGGAGGAAAAAGCGAGCAAGAAAGAAACGGGTCTTTTTCTCTTTCTCTCTCTCTTTCACCTTTCCCCCACTTAGCGGAGTCAAACTTTCACAATAACCAAAGACAGAAATCAATAAAAAGCAGGCGGGAGTTATCAGTGGTCTGCGACATTGGATCAGCTGAAAGCAGCCCTCCTCCGCCTCCTGAAATGAATGCATTTGCCAGCCATTCCCTGCGTCTGACTCACATCCTTATTACCTCCTTCTCCCCTTGCTTTCCCCTTAAGGGACTGATTTTTCCTCCCATCTAAGCCAAAAAGCATTTCTCTGGATTAAGGGGCCTGATGAAAGCATTTTTAATATTTGAGTTCAGGTTTGCAAGCTCCATAAAACTGACTTCCAGGGCCAGCTCTGTCCTCCCCACCTCCCCTGCTCATTTGCTCTGCAGAAACCCAGGAGGACCCTCTGCAGATGGGGTCTCCAGCCCCTTGGCCGCTGCCCCTGCAGGACCGCCGGCTCTCACACACTCATGCTGCTGGCCCCAGATGCACCACGTAACATCTTCCAAAAATCTTTCAGGGAGGGGGTGGGGCGACTTATATGACATCTTTCATGTTGATGCCATATGTCTTTCAAGTAAAGACTGGTTTGACAACGTGCTGAGCAGCTCAGAGGGGAACATGTTTCAGGCCTGGAGGGGAAAGTTTTGACAATTCATTCCAGAAAAAACTGGAACCTTCCCCACCCAGTCGCCTTTGACTAATCAGGAGGTGGAAAGGAGGCAGGCAGCTCTTCCCAGGCAGGAAGATAGTGGGCTTTGTTCTTTGTTCTTCCCACATTTGCATCCCAGTTACAACACAACTTTCTCTTGCTTCTCAAATTAATGGTAGCTCTGCCAACTTTGCCTTAAGTTCCAGGAACCTTGAAATTACTATGGGTGAACGAGCCTTTTCTAGAGTAACTTTGCAGAAACTACACAAACCCAGCTGGATTACATGGTACTTGAGAGGCAAGCAGCCTAGGGCCCCTCTGTCTTCCCAGCAAAGTCTCACTTCAAAACAGTAATATTCATCACCAGCAGGGCGTGGTGGCACATGCCTGTAACCCCAGTGCTTGGGAGGCTGAGACAGGAGGATCACAGGTTTGAGGCCAGCCTCAGCAACTTAGCCAGACCCCTGGTAACTTACTGAGACCCTGTTTCAAAATAAAAAATAAAAAAGAGCTGATGGTGTAGCTTGGAGATGATATGCCTCTGGGTTCAATCCCCAGTCCAAAAAAAAAACAAAAAAAGAAAAAGAATCTCCACCAAACGCCTCACTCTGACATTCTCCATCTTCTTTTTCATATCCAATCACATCACTATGCACAGGATAATCATTTTCAGATGGTTTCAATGTACTGAATGACACAATAAATGACAGACCGGGGTGTGTCAGGGCTATGCCCAAGTATTTAGAGGATATAATAAGTGTCAACTCAAGGGACAACACCCAAGAGAATTTGGTTGACACTGAACAAGCAGTCACTGCAATGGGTTGCACAAGAAGATTGCCCCTTGAATGAGGAGACGTGTGCTCTCATCTGTGTAAATAGGTTTTAAAGTTAGACTATTTCTTTCAACGGGTATGCTCTAGCAATTCTGGAATTTGTGATAGCTAACATTTCCATTTTAAACATGATGGTTTTTAGCAACAAGAACAAGAAAAATATCGTTTCATTGATGTTTCTCCAAAACACTAAGAAAAACAAATACACTTTGTGCCAAAAACTTCCTTCCTGTAAGTTACAATATTTAATCTTGACAATAGTCCCAGGAGGTTAGGCTCAGAGAGACTGTGTCACTTGCCCAAGCTTATCCATCGTCATCACCCCGGTTTTCATTACCATCACCATACTCTTGATTTAGAGCCAGCTTTAGCCGGGGGACTGCTTGAGATATTTTATGAGCCTCATTTGTAATCCCATCAATAACACTACAAAGTAGATATTTCGAGTATCACTTCATAAATGAGTAAAATGAAGCTCAAAGATGAATCAACTTGATTCCAGCAACATAGTTAATAAGAGGCAGACTTGAGACTCACATCTATGTCAATGATTTCTGAAGGCCACAGTGTATTCTTTTTAAGATATGTCCACAAATTCTTTGATACTCTTCCCATCAAAAGATGAACACTAATTTTTCTCTACTTAAAAACAGTTTAGCAACCCACATTTAAAGAAGAAAAGGAAGGTGTAAGACTTCCAAATTAGGTCAATCCATTGTGGTCCTCCTTCTCCTTCTCCTCCTCCTCCTCCTCCTCCTCCTCCTCCTCCCCCTCCTTCTTCTCTCTCTCTCTCTCTCTCTCTCTCTCTCTCTCTCTCTTTCTCTCTCATTGTTCACTCCTGAGCTCTCATTGTTCACTCCTGAGGAAGCTAGCTGCCATGTCATGCAGATCCTTGAGCATCCCTGTGGAGACCCAGGTGGCAAAGAGCTGACGCCTCCTACAACAGCCATATGATGGCGCCATCAACGCAAAGGCTCCTCCAGCCCCAGTCAAGCCTTCCAGTGACTGCAGCCCTGGCTGACATAGTGACTGCAACCTCCTAAGAGACTCTGTACCAGAACCACTCAGCGAAGCCACTCCCACCTGCATTCTGATCCACAGAGACTGTAAAATAACCACTATGTGTTGTTTTCATCTGCTAAATTCTGGGGTAATTTGTTACACAGCAACTAATGCACTTGTTTCTTTCCTAAATTATATTTTGTCTAAAGCAACTCCATTTGCCCCTGGGTGTCCACTGGTATACAAAATTAAATAGGGCAAGAAAATGAAAGCTTCATTCCAGTCTCCTCAAGAGTTGGTACATTTAAACACATGTACCAAGTACCCTGGAACTTCATGACTGGTCACTGATTCTACAGAGAAGCGCAAAGCACTAACTTGACCATTTGTGTTTGAACCCAGTTTTCCATGACCCAACACAGAGGCAGGACATAGTTTTGCTTCTTGAGCCAGTGTCTCCACCTTCTGAAGTCTCTACACAATGAAGTGAGAAGTCTCACTCCCCTCGTCCTGTGATGCTATCCCATGACCCTTTATGCTGAGCTGACACCACTTGACTGACGACACTGGGGCCTGGCCATCTCAACCTCGTAAAGGCATTTTTCATTGGTAGAAAATTCACCCCAGGTGAGTGAAGTGACCCAAGCATGTCCCTCAAATGCTCACAGAAGTCTGACTTCATTGGAGATAATCAGAAATCCCCATGCCCAAGACTGAGCCCCTCAATGTTACTGTGGCTCCTCTGTGGCCCAACCAAGCCCTTGGTAAAAACACTGAAATGGCCCGAGAAATGTACAGGCTGCAAGGACCCTGCCCGGAGACACATGATCCAACACGGTCCAGCTGGAGAGTTCAAAGAGCCTGGACACGTTTCCAACTTTATCAGCATTCCCGAGACATCCAAACTCATTTTTCCTGTTGCTGCTTTTCCAGTACTTAGAAGTTCCTGCATGGAAGATTAAAAATGTGGAGGCTTTGCCTCTTTATAGAACTGCAAATAAAATAGCCTCAAGAGAAGGTCTCCTAGATGAATACACACATGACTTTCATTTGCCTGGCTCTGCAAAAGTGCTTTTAAAGTAATCCAGGCGAAATCCCCGTGGACCACGACTCGCAGGCACAAGGATACACACACCATGTTTTTTCCCTTCCTCCTTTTAATCAAATGTGTTACAGCACGCTAGGACTCTGGGGGCTACGTTTCTCCAGATGGTTCTCCAGCACCACTGTGGACTCTGTTCAGGAGGAAATGGAGCAGCACTTCCCAGCTTAGGGGCTCGATTGATTTGTTTTTCCCAGGTCTCTGTACATGCTGACTTCACTTTTCACTGAATTCCAAGAGACTAAGAGCCTATATCACACCAGACAGGATCGAGTGTGCCTGGGATTATACGCTGATGCTGAAATAAAACAGCTTGCTCTCCCATTGTGGGGGTAGGGGTTTCAATAACCTGAGGCTGGAATGACACCTTGAACTTCTATTGTGCTGGATTCATGGTGACCATGTAATAGGGTAACTCAAAGCCATTAATTAGGTTCATATAAGATTTATTATGATTCTCACCAGTTCATATCCTTCTTGGTTGGAAAATCTTATGGCAGCACAACTAAAATACAAGCCTGTTCATTTTCCAGCACCCCCACCCCCACCCCAGCAGCTCCAGGCCAGGGCCCAGTCACATCTGTCTTTTCTCAGTGACAACATCGGTCCCTCTGTGAAATCCCCCATCAGCTGCACTCGCCCCTCTAAATCCGTCACTTCAAGCCCACAGCACAGAAGAAACCCTTCTTTCTGAGGGTATGGCAGTCCCCAAACAGCTCCAGAACCCAAGTTAATGGAACCAATGTGGGTGCCCATCAGCAGATGAATGGATAAAGAAAATGTGGTATGTACGCACAGTGGAATTCTACTCAGCCACAAAGAAGAATAAAATCATATCATTTGCAGGAAAATGGATGGAACTGAAGAATATTATGCTAAGTGAGATCAGCCAGTCTCAGAAAGTCAAGGGTCAAAAGTTTTCTCTCAGGGAGGTGGGGAGAGGAAAAAGGAGAACTGAGGAAGGAAACAGTTCAAATAACGCTATGTCCATATATGAAGGCATCGCTACCAATCTCACTAACATGTATGGAGAGGGGAGCGGGGTGGAATCCGGAGGGAAACACACCACGCACTGTGTGCATATATGTTTGTATCACTTTGAACCTCACTATGATGTATAATTACAATGCACCAATGAAAGTATAAAAATAGCTCCAGAGGACAATTTCTATCCGAACTGATGGATCATAGCGAGTAACACCACTGATGAGCCAGGTGCCCTTAACGGGCACTGTGCTCTGTGGATCATCTCATTTCATCCTAATCGTCTCATTAGCCCTTTTTAATACACTGAAAATGAAGCTGAGAGAGTCGATGAGGACAGTGTGAGGGTCTGAAAACCTAACTCTGAGCAAGACACAGGCAAGAACAAAATGCGGACACTGAAATCCCCTCTGTCACGTGGTTAAGTCCCCAAACAGCATCCTGGAGAAACTGGTGTCCCAGAAGAGAGCATGGTTAGCCTGGCAGAGAGAACGGGTGGGAGGACAGAGAGGAGGACTTCTGAAAAGCAAAGAGACTTGGCTGGAGCTTGAATGATGAGCAGACGCCGATGAGGCTGACAGAGAGAAAGGAGTGGCGAGAACAGGTGGAGCGTGAAGAGATGAAGCTGGAGCACCCGCCCTCAAGGGGTGCAGGGTCCCTGCAGATCTCAGAGGAGGAGGTGGGAGCCACTAAGGAGGGAGATGGAGAAACAGCTCCGAGGAGCAGCAAAGGATGAGGTCAGTAAAGACCAACATGGGTGAGGAAGCCGGGACGCAGCTCAGGAAGCTTCAGATCAGGTGGCTGAAATATCTGCTTCTGTGTGCTTCACCTAGGCGTCATTCATTGCAAGTGAAATTGCTGAGTCACTTGATAATCATCCGCTTTCTGCTTGTGTCCCCAGCATCTGTGTACGGTCGTCCTTTGGGATCGTTAGGGGATTGGTTCCAGAGCCCCCGAGGATACCAAGATGCTCAGGTCCCTTAGATAAAATGGCAGAGTATATGAATACAGCTTATGTATATGCTCCCTTACACGTTAAATCATCTCTGGGTTACTTATAATACCTAATACAATGTAAATGCTATGTAAATAGTTTTTATCCAGTAGTGTTTAAGTAATAATGACAAGGGGGGAAGTCTGTATGTGTTCAATACAGACTTTTTAAAAATTGTTTGGTACTAGGGATTTAACCCAGGGTCATACTACCTCCAAGCTACACTCCTAACCCTTTTATTTTTCATTATGAAGTAGGGTTTCACTAAGTTGCTGAGGGTCTCAGCTAAGTTGCTGAGGCTGATCTCAAACCTGTGATCCTCCTGTCTAAGCCTCCCAAATACTGGGATTATAGGCATGTGCCACCACACCCAGCTCAAATGTTTTGATCCATGGTTGGTTGAATCAGTAGGTGTGGAACCCTCGGATGTAGAAGACTGTACACCTGTGCGTCACTGTGTCCCCTGGGCCTACAGTTGCTACAGGTGCATAGTTGGTGCTTAAGGAAATACTTGCTGAAGGTAAAGCTTCTAGGAGGATTCGAGGAGGAAAAAGACTGTCATGGGCAAATGTAAAAACACTGTCCCCCAGAGAAGGTCGTCCAGCCCCTCCTCCCGCAGGTGTGATGTCAAGGATGGAGATTTCACAAACCAGACTTCATTCCAAAAGCCCTTTCTTCAAGCCTGAAATTTCTCACAAAGATTAGCACAAGCAGTAAAAATAAAGAAATCTGCCTTGAAATAAACACACTCTAGTAAGTATTGTTCGTTCCCCCATTTATTTGCCTTCTTGGATTTTCATTCCTGAAAGCTTATCCTCTAAATTCTTCCTAACCAAAAGTAATCTGTGTCTGTTTCAAAGGTTCCAACTATCCATGACCACTCGAGAATTATAATAAAGCCCAGCTCTGACTTTGACCACCTCCACTTCTTTGTGCTCTCCTGGGGATGTAGCTAATTGAGAGCAACGTAGAGTCTGTCTGGATCAGGTACAGTCTGAATTGCATGAGCCTGAGCTATATGTGAATATGGACTCTTAGGAAGTCAAAGGACCTGAAATAAAGCATGTGTCAGGTTACAAAACTTCAGGATAAGCTGACATGATAAACTGTATTTTAGTTGTAGATGTGCTTCATGAAGGTAGGGCATGCATATTACCTACCTTTGTTGAGATAATGCCCCACCCGAAACTATATTAGTCAGCTTTTTCTTCACTGTGACTAAGATACCTGACAAGAGCAATATAGAGGAGGAAAGGTTTATTCATGATCACAGTTTCAGAAGTTCAGTTCATGGTCAGCTGACTTCAAGGCAGAAGCAGCATGGCTCAGGGTGTGATGGAGGACAGCTACCTAGCTCATGGTAGCAGAGAATCAGAAAGAGGATCCAAGAAGGGGACTAGGCACAGATATGGTCCCCAAGGCCGCACCCCCAGTGACCCACCTCCTCCAGCCCCACCCTACCTGCCTATAGTTACCATCCAGTAAATCCTTTCAAATTATTAATCCATCAATGGAGTTATTCACTGATGAGATTAGAACCCTGATTTAATTATTTTGCCTCAATATTTTTGCATTGCTACCACATGAGCTTTTCTGGGGGACATTCTATCTCCAAACTATAATATTTGATGACCTGCGCTGAGCACGTGTCACTATTACACAGGTTCTAGAGGCATTTGTCTGCAGGGCCACCATGAAAAACACTTATGACCAAGTAGAAATTTGCATTCCAAGAGACTTTATACTGACAGGCCTGGCTCTAACTGAAGGAGGTGAAAAAATGTTTCCCAACAGATCTCTTTTGGTTCCAAAAAGCATAGGGTGCCTTGCACGTACACACACACTCACTCACTTAATTACACATGCCCACATTCAGGGAATATGGGTGTTTCAGATTAATTAAGTATAATCGAGCAAAAATGAGGAGCAGTAAGGAAAGTTCTTGCCCTTGAAGCAGAGGAGTGGAGCCAAGACTCCTGCTGGCTGGAGGCTCCGGCCTGAGCTCAGGCCGCCTGGGCCCAGCCTGTGGCCTCCTTTCCCAGCTCCACCCTTACTGCATGACCCCCAGCCATGCGTCCTCCACGATCAGGGACTCCTGACCGTTCTCACCCTGAGCTATCCCCTCTCCGAGAACCAGAGCAGGTGTTCAGTCTGCTTAAGGACCAAGTGAGGGGGCTCTGGAATAATACTAGTTTCTCCAGAACTGGCAAACTTGTGAAACAGGAGCTAAATCTGTTACACCTTTCCATTTCCAAGGCTGCCAATAGTGTGTGCTTCTTCTCCCTCTTTAATAAAATCCAATTAACAGGCCATGTGACATTGTTCCACATATCTGGCTACATCTGTGACCTCTCCCTTTGGCTCAGTGTGCTCCAGACACACTGGCCTTCCTTCAATCTCTTGAGCAAACTAAACTCATTCTACCCCGGGGCCTTTGCAGGTGCTGCACTCTTTCCCTATATCCCCTGCTCAGTGACTTTCATGTGGTTGACTCATCAATCAGGTGGAGGCTGCCTGTCACCTTCTCATAGATGTGTCTGCTGACCACCCTTCCACCCCATGCCCCTGCTACTCTACCATACCACCCTGAAGAGCATACCATTATCAAGAATAATGCTATTTATTTATTTACTTCCTTATTCTCTGAGTATTTTACCCCAGAGTTTAGGATCTAAACTCTGAGAGCAGTGCCTTTGGCTGTTCTGCCTCTATAACTCCAACCTTCAGAAAAGCTCCCAGCACACAATGGGCACTCGGTGAAGATCTGCAGAGTGACAGGGTAACTCAAGAACAGATATTTATGTCCCAGAACATAGGAGGCTAAGACAGAGGGATCACAGGTTCAAGGCCAGAGCACAGTCACTTAGCAAGGCTCTGTTTCAAAATAAAAAATTTTAAAAGGGCTGGGGGTATAGCTTGGAGGTAGAATATGCCTGGGTTCAATCCCCAGTACCACACACGCACACACACACACACACACACACACACAAAATAGAACAAATATTTATGTGAAGATATTGACAAATTTGGTCTCTAGATGAGTTATTATGTGTAGGCTACTCAAAAGAGTGCCTGGACTATGGAACCACACAGCATGTTATATCTCATTATTTTTGCTACTGTTATTATTACTCCTTGTTTTTACTGCCCAGCCTCCTCTTTCTGCCTCTTTGCGCTTCCTCATCTGTTTCCCTCTCCCTCTCAGGCTACGAATTACAGCTTTTCTTTGTCCTTACTATGATCTGCTCTACTTTCTGAGCCTTCTCTCTATACATGTGAATATTTATGGGAATAAAGGATCCTATGTTCAAAGTAACAATCCTCCCAGAGATATGTGCGCTTTAGCATTTATCTATGAACACACTGATTGAAGAATTTCAGACATTAATTCATGACTTGATGAGCAATCTAGGACCACAACCTTTTCCAGTTTCCCTAATATCACACCATGATAATATCACACCTTAAAAATCAGATATTTTTCCGGGCGTGGTGGCGCACGCTTGTAATCCCAGTACTTTGGGAGGCGGAGACCGGAGGATCCGGGTTCGCAGCCAGCCTCAGTGCTCTCGCTCTCTCTCTCCCTCTCTCTCCCTGTCTTTCTCTCTCTCTCCTTAGTGAGGCCCTCCACAACCTCATGAGACCCGGTTTCAAAATAAAGTATAAAAAAATAGGGCCGGGGGTGTAGCGCAGAGGTAGAACGCCCCTGGGTTCAATCCCCGATACCGCCAAAAAAAAAAAAAAAATCAGATATTTCCTTGAAAGTCAGTGCCAAAATCTCAGCTTTGGCCAAAGGCTAATGATGATATTAGTCTCCTATATTAGCTAAAACTGAACTTTGTGCAAAAAAAAACCAGTCAAGTAAGTATACTTTGTCTTTCTTTAGCCCAGTTAACTTCTATGTGACCTTCTCCAGCTATACCACTAAAATGCTCTCTTAATGAACAAAATTTTAAATTAGTCATTTACACTTCAGGAAGAACTTTAGCCAAGGGGCTATATCTCTAGAAGTGCTTGTCTCTCACATCTAAGTTTTAATTTTGTGTGTGTGTGGAACTAGGGATTGAACCCAGGGCCATTCTACCTCTGAGCTACACTCCCAGCCCTATTTTTTATTCTTTATTTTGAAACAGGGTCTCTAAGTTGCGGAGGGCCTCACTAAGTAGCTGAGGCTGGCCGCGAACCCAGATCCTCTGGTCTCAGCCTCCCAAGTACTGGGATTACAAGCGTGCGCCACCACACCCAGGTCTAATTTTTAATTATAAAGTGAAAGGAAGTCACTATGAAAAACATTAGAAATCTGTGAACAGACAGGGAAAATAATATTTGGGAGGATCAAGGGGACATTTCTGGTTTCCAAACCGCTTTTCACTGACCTGTCCAATCAACTAGAGAAGCCAGCATTCTCCTTGTCCCACAAGTCCTTGGCTGTGCTCAGGCTCTTAGTATCTCTCTCAGAGGCCATGTCTTTGACAGAATTCTGCATAAGGGGTGGCTGAATTTGCTAGTTAAAATAATGTTAGGTGCTAGTCAGACTGGACAGCATAAATTCATTCAAAGCTCTTTTATCTGTGTGCTAGAAGAATTACAATAAACTGAAAAGGTCCTACAACATTTTTAGCATGTTCCAAACAAAATTCCCCATTGCTTATATTGAGAGATAATAATATTTAGCGGGCTGATGTTGAAGCCATTTCTCCCTTTCTATCAGCTGAGGGCCCATCTGTTCTTCATAGAAATTTGGCTTTAGCCCCCACATTATTAAACTGTGAACCAATGCTATGCGACCTCGCCTGAGCACGTGAGAGGTCGAAATGTTGATTCTCTATCAGGGGGAGCTGTCCATTTCCACTCCTCGGCACATTTTCTGACTGTAGACTGAGCATGGGGCCAGGATTCAGACAAAGTTTCCTACAAATCTGGCCTGCTCAGTGGACATACATAAAGCCCCTCTCCTCGCCTCATCTGTTTAATCAGGGTGGGTGAAATAGATACTAACCCTCCCTGGAAAGGAGAGGGATGGATGAGGAATGAGGCTGGTGCTGCCTCCTGGGACAGACAGGTGGAGAACAAAAATCATTTATGTTCGTCAGTCAGACTGTCTCTTTTTTTAAAATTATAGGGGTAAAGGATGTCAGCAGACATTCTTGGGCCCAGAGAGCATCGTGGATCTTATAACTGGATATAACTGGAGCTCAGGGGACATCTGAACCAACGCCATCATTCTTGGTCATGAAGGGCCAGCTGCTCAGTCCCCTCTGCGGGATCACCTGCTTAGGAAGTGCTGGGCTGCGCTGAGAGCCACGCTTCTGCTCCTTGAGTTCAGGGTTCCGTATACATCAAATATTCTTAGAGCTTTTCCCACAGAGAATGAGTGTTTGGCTTGCCAATGCCACACCTATGGAGCATGAAGTGAAATGGAAATTTAGTTCCCACTCTAGAATATTCAGGCAAATCAGACAAGACAAACGGGATATTTTTTATCTAGGTGATTAAGAAAATGCAAGATCTCACTCATCTGTGGAGTCTAAGGAAGCTGATTGCAAAAAAGTAAAGTACAATGGTAGTTTCCAGAGGCTGCGGTGGGTCGGTGAGGTGGGATTGGGGGTTGGTCCACAGGCACCAAGCCACAGTGGGAAGAGGAACAAAGGCTGAAAATCTCAAAGGAGCAAGAAGAGAGAATTTTTTGAATGTTCTCACTACAGAGAAATGATAAATATGTGAGGTAATGGATATGCTAAATATTTCACTATACAATGTGTTAACTATCCAAATGTCACACCATACCCCATAAATGTGTATGGTTTTTATGCATTCATTAAAAATAAAAACTTCAACTTGTATAAGGCCAAACTAAGAAAATGCGGCACATGCCTATAATCCCAGTACATGGGAGGCTGAAACAGGAGGATCACTGGTTCAAAACCAGCCTAAGCCCCTGCGTTCAATCCCTGGTACCGCAAAAAAAAAAAAAACAAACAAAAAAAACAGCCTAAGCAACTTAGGGAGACTCTGTTTCAAAATAAAAAAATGAAAAAGGGCTACGGGTGTAGCTCAGAGGTAGAATGTCCCTCTGTTCAATCCCTACTAACACACACACATACACACACACACACATTAAAAAAAGAAAGGAAAGAAAATGTGATGCTGGTAACTTTTATGTGTTCTCCATCTCATCATTTATAAGAAAGCTAATAAACTAAGGAATGGGTACCACAAAACATGAAAGCATCTAAATCTAATCGATTCCTTCTCCCATCTTTGTTGGGAACATCTTTCCAGAAGGAATGTCTGCCTTCCCAGCCCTTGTCTCCCTTTGGCTTTGGTTAGGCCGAGCAAAAGGAAAGTGTTCTAGTGTCCACTCCCAGCACAGAATGTCTCCCAGCATGCTTGCGTTTTAAAGTGTCAACTGATGTCAACAGTCAGCAGGGGCTTCGGGGATCAGTACCTGAATTTCCTCCCCATATGTGGCTCTGTCGAAGCCCTCTCTTGCCTCTCCTCCACTACTGATCCAGGTCCCACTGTGTCTCAGGACTCCAGAGGCTGCCTCCAGACTGTGAGCGCCCCATACCAGCCAGTTCCTATAAAAAAGCCAAGTAATCTACAGCCCAAGAGTATACCAGAAGATGTTTTCTGCAGAAAAATAAAAATACCTTAGTAAATCGTCCTCTGGACACAAAGCAGACAGACACCTTGGCTTTGTCGAAGAGCACAGCTTCTTTATGGACATCTCTATTGTGCACATGAAACCTATTTTCAAAGGCCCATGGAAAGGCAGCTCTTGGGGACCCACCAGGCTTACGCAGATGTTGAGAGAACCTAAAGGCATATGGAAAGAGATGGTGGGTTTCCTTTATTATTTCCTAAGTCAAGGCAGCCTTCAACTAAGAATGCTTCCCTAAAAGTTTCTTACTCTGGGAGCCTATGGAATTAAAGGCCATGAAGATCCTCAGAGGGTCTGAGAACATCCTAAAGTCACAGCAAACATCTTCTCTATTTGTGTGTGCATTTTTTCTAGGTGGGAGTAGGGGGCAAGGCTTTCATTAGATTCACAGAGTGGTCCATCATTTGTGTGAAAATCTAATACTTAAATAGAAGAAAAAAGATACTGCTCTACTCTAGTCCTTATCCCTTCCCCCAGCACACCCTCCACAAAATCCCTGAAGGGGCTCTGCGAAATTCCCTGGGCTCTGGAGAGCACAGCTTTCAAACTCCACAAATACTACTTCAATAACATTCTAAACTCAAGTTATTGAGCTAGCTGTTGCCTGTAGACACTCACTTCAATATCAGTGGATAGCACATGATACAGGCCTGCCAAAATGAGGAACTTATAAAGAAGTTAAGAGATGACTAATGTCCACAAGACACTTTGAGACTCTTGCAAAAAATGCTTTGTCTAAAAGAAATCTTGTTCCATCCAAGGAAATGGGTTAAGTCTCTTCTATAAACAGCTCTCTTAATTTACTACAATAGCAGGGATTTGTGTAGCTTCAGAGTCAATAATATCTGGCATTTCAACCTCTCGTACAAGAGCATTTCAACCTCTCTTACAAATTTCTTAAGAAATAAGTTCTTGTATAGTTGAGGAAAATACACTTTTATCTTAATTCTACAGAAGATAAAACATGAAAAATAATTGGGATAAAACATGGGGATAGAGGGAAAACATGAGATAATGTTGGCAATTTTAAGTATTCATTACATTCATCTAAAAATATTCTGAAGTGTGAGCTATTTGCAACTGTTTATCAGTCTAGGTCTTCGTGGGAAGCAACAGAAATGGACTCTGATCAACTTAACAAAAAGAACTCATTGAACAGCTACGAGGCCCTCAGGAAATCTATGAGACAGCTGAAAAACAAAACTGGGAGGGGAACCCAGGAAGGCAAAGAGAACCATGATCCAGCCAGAGGAACCATGGACCTAGGATGTACCCAGTGGCACCAGGACCTTGATGCTCACCGTCACAATTGCCCCACTACTAAGCCCCCATTCCACGGCACTGGCCATGACGTGCCTTTGCGGTGGCAGCCACAAGTGAGCTCTGAAGATTCAGTATCTGATCCCATCAACTTCTACCTATCTTGGGGTTCCCTCCAAAACAAGAAAACAGATGTGGTGGACCACCATTTTTTCATTGAATGTCTTTGGCAATATTATACAATCATCCCTCAGTATCCACAGGGGATCTCAGAATCCCTTGCAAATATAAAAATCTGCTGATGCTCCCATCCTTCATATTAAATGACATAGTATGTTTCAGTCTTCTCACTGCTGTGACCCAAAATACCTGATGACCACAACTTAGAGGAAGATTTATTTGCTTACAGTCCATATATATAGTGCATTTACACGAGTTGCTAACCAGGACCCGGGGCTATAAGTCCTCAGGATATGATAGTAGGGAGAAGAGAGAAGAAGGAAGAGAGCTTCTTATCATCTCATGGCAACAGGAGAAAGAGAAGAACTGGAAGCTGCAGCAGTCTGCCCAGGAAAAATATCCCCAGCCATACTCCTAGGACACCTCCCAAGCAACCAAGTCCCACCTCCAACATGAATCCCTGGTCTACCACATGAGATCGGGGGAACATTCTAAATTCAAACTGTAACATAGTATCTGCATGTACACATCCTTCCATATACTTTAAATAGTCTCTAGATTACTTATAATGCCTAATAAAATGTAAATGCAATGAAAATAGTTGTTATGCTATATTATTTAGGGAATCATGATGAGGAAAAGAGTCCAGTGTAGATGCAATTCTTTTTCTCTGAATATTTTCAATCCTCAGTTGATTGACTCAATGGATGCTGACCCATGGATTTGGAAGGCCAACTGTACTAGAAGATATGAGAATATAGCTCTGAGAAAGAGACAATGTTATGATCTTAACAGCTGACATGAGGATTTCCTTTAAGAAGCAACTGTGTATGTAAAGTAAGATTCCTTGGTAAACACTAAGGTAAAAGGTAAGCCTTGTAAGCACCCCAGACTTGCCCTGTGCCCAGTATTTAGAGAAGAGAAGCTGTTCTGGATGAGGAAAGGAGGTCAGGGGGGGTTCCAAGGCCACCTGTGAGGGGAGCAAGTGAGTTCTTGCTGGTGGAAGGTTGGAACCAAATGATGTGTTCATCCCCATAACTGCTCCACCCAACAATTTTCTTTTTTCAAAAAGTCAACCACACTCTTGAGACTTCAGCGTTGGTTCCACACTTGGTAGGAGAACTCAGTATTCCTTTTTATCCAGTTCCCTTGCTGGGAATAGGACCACCTTCTATTCATGTTTTTTATTTTCAAAGTACCTAGCACACAGGAGATGTTGGTACATATTTTATTGATTTCATTAGCTGTGGCATAAGCTACTTCTGGTCAAGCGTCAACTAATTCTCATTTCTCCACCATCTCCCGAAAAGATCATACTCATTCACATCATTAGCGGGATTTCTCTTTCTTGCACATATTGTATATCAAACCTCAAAAGACCAAGGTAGAGAGGTAAGAGGATGAGAGACCACTTTTCCACTAAATTGGTCTAAGTATTAAGCAATGAAATCCTTGAAATTTAAAAATCTTTCTCTCTCTCTCTCTCTCTCTCTCTCACACACACACACACACACACACACACACACACACACACACATACAATCACACAAAACATGGAACTATAAAGGCAAACCCCCTGGGTAACTGGCAGAGAAGCCTCCTGGCGAGCGTGGGCCGCAAGATCTGTGGTGTTGATGATTCACACGAGGCACATGAAGAGGCTGAAGTGGAAACCGTCAAAGCAGCTGGTCAGCCCCTCCATACTTGATGCCAATGTTTACTTCAGTTCCGGTAACACAGTAGGCTTGTGTATTTTTCTTTTCAGTAGGTTGAAGAATATGAGTAACATCTGTGGTGTGTTCATACTTGTTCAGCTGGAGCTCGGAAACGTTAACCTCAGAGCCAGGCTCGGAGGGGCCTGGCCGCTGGACAGCCTTAGATTCTGGTTCGTCTGCGACTCAGCATGGAGATGGCCATGTCCTTCTCCACCTCTCATCTCAGAGAACGGAAAGGGCACGCACCATAATAACTACACCCCCAGGTATCAAAAATAAGTATTTGTTTTTGCTGGAGAGGAAGGTAGAATGCGTGAACACACAGAACAGGATGTGTGCTGTGAGAACCACAGTCAGTTGCGATTGCTGGAGCGCCTGTATTTCTGCATCGTGGAACCACGTTGGGGGAGAAGGGCTCGGGCTCAAAGGACGGGAACGGAGCGGCTTCTGGAAACATCCAGGAAAGCTCTCAGTCTCCTAGAGAAAGGGCTGGTGGAGCAGGCAGGGGTCGCCCTGGCAAGACTCTCCCGTCCAAAACCCCGAAGCAGACGAGGGAAGGTGAGGGGCGACGGGGATAGCCTGTTCTGAGCACAGTCCCCAGCAGTGGCAGATGTTCAACAGTTTTGTTGAGATACCATATTGTGTCACTGTCATTGGACATATGACAAAAAGGTATTGGTGTAAAGACCATGATAGATGATTCTGAGACCCTCAGAGAAGGCTCCCACCAGCACCTGGCTCTCCCTCTGCTCACTACAGAGATCACTACAATCCAAACAGGTGACCCTAGGTGATCTGGAGGGCAGCATCTAAAGTAGAGACGGGGCCAGGCATGGTGGCGCATGCCTGTGATCCCAGCACTTGGGAGGCTGACAGGAGGATCCCAGGTTCAAAGCCAGCCTCAGCAACTTAGTGAGGTTCTCAGAAAGCTAGCAAGATCCTGTTTCCAAATTAGAAATCAAACCGATCTGGGAGTATTGTTCAGAGGTAGAATGCCTCTGGGTTCAATCCCCAGTACCACCAATAAATAAATAAATACATAAATAAATAAATAAATAAATAAATGTAGAGATGGATGCAAGTCAAGGATTAAGTGAAGGGGATTTAGAATTGGGAATGATGTGCACAGGATTTAAATGATGGATACGCAGTAGGATGCTCCTAGATTCTACTAACCAAGCAGATCCCTCCAAGCGGATTGGAGTTAGGCTGTGGGTCAAAGGGACTTATACCTGTCAGGCTGCTGTGTGGTTTTGGCCCAACTTTGAGAAGACCAAGTGCGATCACATTTGTAGAAGCAGAACCAATTCCCTCTGTTCTGGGGCCTCAGAAAAGTGAACTCAGTATTTATTACCAACATATTTCCGTTGGCTTAAAGAATAGCTTTGTAGGAAATGGTCTCTGAGTTTTCTGCCCTCGAGGGAAGTAGCAAAGAGGGACCATCTTGAAGAAAGACAAAGCCCAAAGTGTGTTCTAATGAGCTACGAAGAAAGTGAACTTACTGAGGCAACGGAAGTTGAAGATGTCAGGACAATGTATAGAATTAGCAAGAGACTGGAGCATCGAAGACGACAGTAAAGTGTTGGCATGATCTTTGCAGGGTCCTTGGGCAGCATCGTGTATAGACAATGTTAGCTTTGTGGGCACCAAGGCTGGTTCAAGGAGGTTCGTTCAGGGAGTCCTCACAGTGGAGCCTGGGACACATTCTGGTTTCATCAAAGAATTTTCAGAGATCGTTAACAAATAAATCCAGAAACTCTGTTACCGATTTTTCTGGGACACTCCTGATTTCAAATTTTTATTGGATTCTGCCTTCAGCAAATCATTTCCTGTCTCTGGGTACCAATTTCCTCTTCTACAAAATAAAAGTGTTAACTAAATTATTTCAAACATACCATTCCTGTTTTAATACCTATAATTCTTCTTTCAGACACATTGCTTTTCATTTTTTCTTGAAAGGAAAAAGTTGGTTACACAGGTAACAAATTAGACAGGGAATGAATTCATTTTCTTTAGAAAGAAATAAAACATTCTAAGTTAAGCTCAACCTTATCACCCCCAATCTCTGTTTCCCCCTCTCTCTTCTGATCTAGATCGCCAATTTTTTAAAAATACTTTTACCTATATAGGACATATATTTGCTCATGGAAAATATTAAGCCCTGTTTTTTGTGTGTGTATTTTCACATGAATTATACTGTATTAGACATATCATCCTGTGGTGTGCTTCCTGTCTCTTCCGCAGTATTCATGAAGTGCTCTCTGCACTGGAGGATACAGATCTACACGGATCTACCTGACTCTGGAGGTGGATGAACCCCAGGCTTCTAGCCACGCTATGCACATTCCCCCATTCTACTAAGGAGCCACGAAAAGGCTTCTAGTGCATCGTGGGCGTGGCTGCTGGAGCAGATGGTGCAAAAGGAGCTTGCTGGGCTACAGATATGAATCCCTTAAACTTTAGGAAATACTCGATTGGCTTTCCTGGTGGCTACTGCACCTGACGCCAGCCACTCATGAAGTTGACACTTCTGAGAAGACTCGCTCACATCAAGCTTTGAAAAACTTTTGCAAGAAATAAGTACCAAAGGAAAACAATCTTATTAGGGCCTTGAGAAGAGGTTATTGCACCATCCTTGGGTTACTTTGCCATGGCTGTTTCACAGTTTTATTTTTTTAATGAATAAAATAATAAAATGCATTTTAACCTTGAAAAACAACAGATAAGTGGACAGCAAAAAACATTGCCAGTCAGATGAGTGGAAAATGGTGATTTATTGTTGTGTAGCCCTGATAGCTGGTGACCTTGAGCACCTTCCAACATGTTAACCCCCCCCCGCCTTTTTTGGAGTACTGGGGATTGAATCCAGGGACGTTCTACCTCTGAGCTATGCCCTCAGTCCCCTTTTATTATTGTTATTATTTGTTTTGAAACAGGGTCTTGCTAGGTTGCTGAGAGTCTCACTAAGTTCCTGACGCTGGTCTCGAACCTGTGATCCTCCTGTCCCAGCCTCTCAAATACTGGGATTACAGGTGTAAGCTACCACACCCATCTATGTTACCCCTTTTGGCTTCAGTTTATGTGCAGTGTCCACTCCAGGCATGATCTAAGACCATGATCCAAGACTATGTCCCTACTAAGCATGATCTCAGACCGCCTGTAATCCGAGGGGCTCAGGTGGCTGAGACAGGAGGATCGCAAGTTCAAGCCCAGCCTAGGTAACTTAGCAAGACTCTGTCTCAAGATCAAAAATAAAAAGGGCTGGGGATGTCGCTCAGTGGTAACATGCCCCTGGGTTCAATCCCCAGACTGCAATAAAAAAAAAAAAAGGTCTGACAGAGAAGGAGAAAACTTTAGTTAAGCAAAGAAGGCGACCTAACTGAGGGAGACGGGAGGGGGAAGAGGGAAATACACTAATGCCCATGATGTGTACATACAAACTTATCAGTGTCAATCACTATGATGAGCATGGAAAGGAGGGAATAGGGTGGGATTTGAGGGAGGGCTAAATGAGCAATGTGTGCATGAATGCTTCTGATACCCTGACACTTATCAAAACGTATAACTACGATGCACCAATAAATGTAATCAATAAAAAAATGAAAAAAAAGGTCTAAATCCCAATCCTGTCTCTGGTATTTGTTAGCTGGAGCAAGAAGTCACTGAATTTCTCTGCCCACAGTTTCCTCAGCTATGAGAAGAAAACAAAGATGCCTGTTCTGCCTCCGTAACAAAAATGGATTAACTAAGTCCTGGGCGCTGTTCTAGGGCTAGAGAGGTAAGGCCCATGTAACTGCATCTGACACAGCGAGATCAGAAGGGCGGCTCGCTAGAGTGATAGAAAGGGGATTGATCAAGGGAATTTGATCTCACACAGTGATGGGTGATGGTTAAACTGTCTATTAAGGGCTGCTGTCATTTTCTCTGTACTGACCCTAAAGTCAGCAGGGCAGGCGATGGAGAAAGAAAGATGGCTATGAGGTGGGGTGGGTCAGGGAGGACAAAACGGGACCCATGAGGACAATCCGGACTCCATGAGGATGGACCAAAGTGCACAGTGGTCTCTCCAGACAGCCACACTGCATCCTGTGCCTCTGGCATCTTTCATCACACTGAAACGCATTGGAGAAATGCCGACAAAGTGATTCTGCAGCTAAGCAGCCCCCCTTGAGAGCTAGACCCCAAGCTCTGGGCATTTAAAGCAAGCAAACAAACAGGAACCACCTTGGCCTGTCCCCTCCGTCTCCCAGGGTTCACAGCCTGAGCCGGTTTGGATCTGTGCAGAGAATTCTGGGAAACCTGAATTCCGCTGAGCACACACTTTGCAAATCCACCACAGCAGCCCCGGGAAATAATGACAAGGGTGAAGCGTGCTAGTTGCACACCCATTGTAGAGATGTGTCATCTGTGCACACCCGGTCATTCCATGTCACAGGCTGCGTCTATCTGCACCTGTCCGGGAAGAGGGCGCTAAGGGGGAGCAGTGGTCCATTCTCTATGCAGTAGCAGCTCAAAGGAGAAACAAGGCCTTATGAGGGAAGAGATCCATAACACAGGCCAAAACAAAATATGGGGATGGGCAGGCTGCTTTGTGGGGAGACAGAAGAAAGCTGAACCTCAGACCCCAGCCATGTGTAAGTGCCCGGAGAACCCCGCCTCTTGGATTCCCCCAGTTGCCAAGTGAAGTACATCTCTGTCTTTTGAAACAGTCTTTCTTTTCCAGGACAAGAATTAAAAAAGCAAAGACCATATTAGTACTACACTAATTGCGAACTGGAATGTGTCAGCCAGGAATGAGTTACAAGCTGGCCAGGGCCTGCAAACTATAGTTAGATATTTAATAAAGTTCAGGCATGCAGCTGCGAGTGCTCCTGGAGGCTTGCCACCTTTTATTTTGGTGGCGCCTGGCAACACGCTTATAGTGCAGGGTCTGTCAGCCTTTCCACTAGAAACTTCATCTTTTCAGGACTCGCTAACACTCTGCTTTTAAATCATATAAAGTAGAAACTTGCACATTGCTGGCCAAAAATGAGGACATTTTGTGGTGGTTGTAATGGTTATTGTTTTGTTTTGTTTTTTAGAGTTGAAGAACCTTAATCTGGTCTGCCATTTACTACAGACACACACACACACACACACACACACACACACACACACACACATACACACGCACATGACAGTTAATAGGTTGTCAGGTTGGTTCCATTTTTTTCTACATGAACTTTTTTTCCTTTCTCTTTCTGGAACCATCCTGAAAAAGCAAAATACAGTCACTACAGGCAAAGTGTTTTGCCTGAAAGATGAAATTTATTTTTAGGTAAGTCCAAAGATAGCTAAAGACATGGAAATTGAGCTTTCCAATTCTTAGCTTGGTATGAGACTGTTAGCCTGATAACGCCAAAGAAAAGAAGCAACAGCTTTCTGCTTTGATCGAGCTGCTTAAGAAGCTGCGTTCTGCTGGGAAAACATCACGCACAAGTCAGAAATACTGCGCTAAGTTTCTCAGTTCTGATTGTGTGATACATTATAGATTTAATAACAGCTATCCAGAAGACAGAAAAAGAGAAGAGGAAGGAAACAACCTCCATCAGTGACCTCCAAAGTAGTCACTGATGCTAAGATGTATCCAAATTCCCAGGAAAGAGAAGGAGGGAAGGAAGGAGGGAGGGAGGGAGGATGAGAGGGAGAGAGAAAGGGTGTCTCAGAAAGACAAAATAGGGCATTATCATTTCCAAATCACTTTCAACCAGATTTTACCAAACCATTCATCTCTGGCTTAGATGAAAAAACAAAGATTCCGTAGCTTTTCTAGGTCTCTCTTCAGGTATCAGAAGGCCAGTTAAAAGTAAAATTAAGAGCCAAGCTTTTTTTCTATTTAAAATTCCTCCCCTGCCTCAGTGTGGGCCGGACCGGGCTGGGAAGCCTGCAGGAATGGAGGGTTGTGATGAGCCTGTCTGGGACCTTTCTCTCTTGCTCCTCTTCTCCTTCCCCCTCCCTCTGCTGACTCTGTCCTCTCCAAGCGGAAGAGGGTGAGGAGCAGGAGAAAAGGTCTTGCAGACATTTTATATGGAGAGTCACCTAGGAGCCAGTTCACCCAAAACCAGCTTACCTTAGGAGTGCCCGGCCATGTCAGCTTTCTGGAATGTTTTTATTTTAGCCAATAGTTGCAGGGAATTCACCGGTAGGGGTCTGGTAGATGCCCTGCTCCGTGGTGGTTTTGTCTGGTGACATGGGAGACGCATGTAATGAAAACAGAGTTCCCCCATTAACACGTCACAGAGATGGTTTCTGTCCCGCGATAGCCCTTTTTCAGGTAGGTGACTGACATCTCCTTTTCAGGACAGCGAGCAGGTATTTGCTATTAAAACCGTTGCTGGGGATGTCCATGCCTCCCAACCTTCCATTCGAAGTGCCCCACTGGCAACCTGCGGTCACGCAGCAGTGCCAAGCCCGTGCCACAGGCACCACCACAGCCTTTAACATGTGAGGACCAAGAGGCTGCCACGCAGAGGAGCAGCAGGAAGGGGAGGAAGAGTCGGTGGCAGAGCTGAGAGATCCCACCATGGAGTGAGCAGCTCGGCAGCTTTGGCTACGATTCCCCATGTATGACATAGCATAAATCGACAGCTACTTGTTCTACTTTTTGATAAGTAAATATACTGTAGATAATAAGAGTCGGGTTTCTCACTGTTGGAGAAAGAAGTTATAAATAAGGAAAAGGGGGAGCTAGAATGAACCCGGGCGTTGGACTGGGATCAGAGATAGCAGAGTGAAGTCATGAACGCGCATATATGTGGACAAGTCGATGTGAAACTGTAAATGTATTCATGCGTATATATGTTTTCTAGCTCTGAGACAGTCTGGAAATAGCAAGAAACCTATAATACTTTGAGCACCTGGGTGTGTGTGTGTGTGTGTGTGTGTGTGTGTGTGTGGTATTGGAGATTGAAACCAGAGGCATTCTACATCTGAGCTACGCCCCAGCCCTGTTTATTTTTTGTTTTTCAAACAGGGTCTCGCTAGGTTGCTAAGAGTCTCACTACATTGCTGAGGCTGTCCTCTAACCTGTGATCCTCCTGTTTCAGCCTCCCAAGTACTGGGATTACAGGCGTGTGCCACCACGCCTGGTTCTGGATCTTGTTTTCCATATATTCCATCCTCCAATAAAAGGGACCAGGGTTCTTTGGAAAAGAGGTTGATTCTAGGGCCAGGTCATTCATGAAAATTACAAGATGAATCTGGAAGATCTTGTGGTGTCAGAAGTTGAGGAAGTACCCAAGAAAAAATCAGGGCATGCCAAAAGGTGCTGGACTATACCCACAGAATAAAATAATAGTCGCAGGATATATATATATGAATAGCTGAAAGAATAAATGGGGAAATGCAACAGCTCCTTCTTCTCCACAATTCTCCTTCCCAAGTCATAAATATGAGAAGAATAAGGAAGCAAAAATGACCAACGGGCAAACACCACAGTAACCATGGCAGCAGGCAAGATGTACTAATGGATGAGAAAATCAGTGGGAAATTTTTGAGGAGAGATGGGATACTAGCATAGTCACAGAGTATCTCCTCCAAAACATTTATCAGTGACATGAAGGAAAACAGGGACACAGCATCTTCCACCAGTGGTGAGTAAGGAAAAGGAGAGGCTAGAGTGGATCTGTGTGTTGGATTGGGATCAGAGGTGGGAACGTAATGTTTACCTCACTGTAATTGCCCAAAACATATGATTAGAGTTAATGAATTCAAACCACAGAGACTAACACTAAGACAACATTTATAGCTCCAAAATACAAAATAATCAAGAGCAAGACCTAGAATACTGTGGTGGTTTTAAAACAGCTATGTAAATAATAATACAGATTGAGGAACATTTTGAGCTCAAGAGAACAATAAGAACCTGGATTGGCATTTTATAGCCTATCTCTAACTCATATAACATTCTAGGGGCTGGAGGCAGAAAGTCATTGGACTTTTAAGGATGACGAAACTCGAGCTCAAAGATATAAAGCGTCTCTCTCAAGCAAGTAAAGACAGAATGGGAATCAAAAGTAGCTAGCGTGTGACTGATTCTAAGTGGTTCTTGGCTGCGCACCGTGGCTCTTCTTGGAGAAGTCCTCTCTAGGTAGCAGTGGTCAACTGGAGGAGCAAGCCTCCTTCCATGGCCACCAGTACGATGCACAGCCTTATATCCAGACTTGAGAATCAAGTGAACTGAGCTCAATTCCCAATTCTGCCACATCTTAGCTGTGGGACTTTGGCTTCTGGGACTTATTTTTCTAGTCCACAGTCACAAGTTCATTGTAAGAACTAAATTATAAAATGTATTCACATTACCAGTACATAGTGAGCCCTCAGGAAATAGTAGCTACTATACAATCTATTAACCATTCTAAAAATATCCAAATAAAAGAACCTCTTTAAATATTGCCACAGATCTAGTATCTAAGTGAACCTAAACAAATTTTCATTTATCTCTAATTGTGCATAGAACAATAGGTTGGAGGGGAGACAGCTATAATTGGAATTCAAGCTACCTAACAACATGGTTTAAGCTTTTACTCATCATCTTCCCGTATTACACATACCAACTAGCATTTGGCCTTCGGTTCTGACATATGTAACAAAACTTGACACTGCTTGTATGCTGCTATGACAAATTACCACAAACTTGGTGTGTTAAAACAACAAAAAAATTATCTTACAGTTTTGTAGTTTAGAAATCCACATGGTCTCACTGGGTAAAAAAGTCAGAGCTGTGTTCCTTTCTGGAAGCTATAAGGGAGAATCCATTCCCCTGCCCACATCCCTCGGCTCATGCCCAGTTCCATCTTAAAGCCAGAAACAGCGAGGGACTGCCGCACTTCCCGTCACTTTGGCCTCTCCACCATCACGTCTCTTCCAACTCTCTTCTCCTGCCTCTCTCTTCCTCTTTTAAGGACCCTGTAAATACTCCAGAATAATCTATGTAAGGTCAGCTGATTAGCAAACCTTAATTCTGTCTGCAACTCTAACTTCCTTTTGCTGAGGAACTTAATTCATTCACAGGTTCTGGGAATTAGGACATTCTGGAAAGGAGGGTCAGCATTAGTCTACCTACCACTCCGACCCAGCGATAAGAAGTCACAGGCACAGCTGAAGGAACTCAAGGGAAGGAACCTGCATCCTTTCCTTCACAATTACTTACGAAGAAAGCAGAGAGTGCTGGTTGACCATAGGATATAGTTGATTTCCTTATCTTCAATCACTCAGCCTTTGGAATGGAAGACTCGATCACCCAGCGTTCTGAGTTCTGACTCTACCTACTAATTGTCTCAACTTCAGTATATCATCATCTACCCTTTCTGGAGCTCAGTTTCTTCATTCGTCATACAAAGATGATATGATCACAGGGTGATTGTGTGGCATGACTAGAACAACGTGTATCTTTTTATAAGATAGGAAACCTTAATTCTATCTGCAACTTTAACTCCCCTTTGCTATGTAACAATTTATTCAGAGGTTCTGGGAACTACGACATCCTAGCTAATAACAATTATATGTGGCACACTTAATGCCAAGTGCTATGCAAAGGGCTTATCATTATCTCCTTAATTTCACACCATCCCAGTGAGGTAGTATTTATCATTTTGCCCAGCTTACAGAAGAAGAAACTGAGGCTCAGAAAAATTAAGTAAGTGCCTAGCTGTTGTAGAATAGAGCCAGAATTGGAACACAGCTTAACATCACTCTAAAAATCTCTACTTTTAACCACTATGGTATAAAAGTCTAAGCTATGAAAACTAGCTTAGAAGTAATTAAAAAACAAACTAAATTCTTCATATGAATATGCCCTATGTGGTATAATGTCTGCAAACTCACTTTTCCAACCTACCACCCTGTTAGGCAAGCTTCGTTTGAAAGCCACCTTTAGAATCGGGCACAAAATAAGGTCATGTGATGCTTAAATGTATGTTTGCTTCTGAAGGGGCAGTGGACTGAGACCCTGCAGGGGTCCATCCCAAAGCTCCCTTGGCTCCATCCTTGTTCCCACAGTCCATTCCTTTCTCCCACATAGGTTTCTACCCAGAACAGACACATGGTTTCTATACAGGACTGAGTCTATGTTGTGCATTCCAAGGAAAGCTCACCATATTGTTTTCCAGAGCATTCTTTCCAAACCAACAAACAAGCCAAAAAAACTGGTTCTTCTACTTAAAAAATTAAGAAGCTTTCCCTGTGTGCACAATGTCTTTCTGGTGTCTCTAGTAAATTATTTTCACATGTTGTCACCAGACCCACTGACTGTTGAAAGCCTGCCCCTCCCCATGCCTAGGATGACCTCTCACCCAAGAGGTCAGTCCCCGAAAGGCAGCATGAGCCAACTGTGTTGTGTGTTCCATTACCCGTGAGATTATGAATAATTGTGGGTAATTGCTAAAGCAAATGAGTTACAGCTAATTATTAGTGTGGTTCTAATCCCAGCCACCAGCGAAAGCCAATGCTCACTGCCATTTCACTCTCCACTGTAATGAATACGACTTGCAGTTTTAGTTGATGCCAAAACATTAGCTATTATGAGCAGAGTCTGAAATTCCAAGGGCATCAGATAACTGAGGGTTTAAATGTGTAGGATTTTTCCTTCCCCACTTTTAATTTTCTGCCCGGTAATTTTAAGGGCAACTCTTCTTTTTTACTCTAGGCAACTGTGTGGGCTTTCTGCTACGGTTGCAAAACATTATTTAGAGACACCTGATTCTACAACCTGCTAAAAATACAATATTATAAGGCTCTAATTTGTAAGGATAAAAGGAAATAATAGATTTTAAAGTTCTTTGGAAAGATGAAAGCACAATACAATTATGAGGGATCATTATTATCCCCTTATAACTATTATCGACAATGCTTTGTATAAAATGTAATTTGTTAATTACTGTACATAGTGTTGTCAGTATAATCAGTACATACCTGGATAATTGTACAATGCGGCCTTTTTTTTTTAACAAAGCAGTACTGCCTCTCATTCCCTAAATCCATATTCTAATTGCTCTGACTTGGGGACACTTTCAATACTCTAGTATATTGAATTGCCAGCAGTTTGGAAATACAGGTATTCAATGAATTGCATGAGATATTTGACACTTTATTATAAAATGGGCTTTGTGTTAGATGATCTTGCCCAACTGTAGGAGAAGGTAAGTGTTCTGAACACGTATGAGGTAGGTTGGCTAAGCTCTGACGTTGGGTAGGGTAGACATACTAAGAGCATTTTTAAGTTATAGTATTTTCATCTTCCCAGGAGTCTGTAGAGCCATAACATCTGTGTACATTTGCTCAGGTAACTAATATTTACGGAGGGCCTCAAGTGTGCAGAGCATACTCTAGGTTCCAGAGCTTTGGTAGTAAACAAGACAGATACTTAGCAAAGTATGAACAATAAGAAACAAATAATAAACAAGAAAATGTCAACTTGTAACACGTCTTTTCCACATGATTACAACACAGCTATGTGATGGAAGTAACTGGGTGATCCGGGTCGTTCTCTCTGATGTAACGTCATAGACTGAAACTTCAATGACAGGAGGGCTTAGGAAGCCCATCTCTTCTTAGAGGGCCTTCTCTTCCTACATGTGGCTCCTTTCCTGCAACTCTGGCTCTGCTGTCAATCTGGAATTCCTCTATGGAAGCAGCCTGCCTGGCCCAGGCCTTCCACTAAGCCAGTCATCCCTTGGCTCCTTGGTCATTCATTCAACAGACTGGACAAGGGTTCCAACCCTAGTTCACCATCTCTCACCACAATGCTGGCCTTATTCAGCCTGTGTTACTGATGGGACCAGTATCTATCAACCATAAGGGTGACCGCAGGCCTGCCAATGCTGTGGGGGAGATGGAGAGCCACACATGGTGTCGTGATCAGAAAATGCCCCATTAAATATCCCAGGTTTTCAGATTCCTTTGGGGGAAAACCAGAAGTCCCGGCATCTTTGGCATCACAGGCTGACACTGAACAGTGACTATCCACAAATTTCCATAAACAGCAGTTTCACGAAATGTCAGTTTCTCATAATGTTTCAATTTCCATATTGGTTTCTTCTTTGTTTAGTGAGAGAGTCAGAGAGTGTATTTTTCAATTCCTGAACCTATAGTGTGTCTTAAAATTATCTTTTTGTTATAGATTTCTAACTTTTTTTTCTTTTTTCTTTTTTTTTTTTTTTTTGCGGTACCGGGGATTGAACGCGGGGGCATTCTACCTCCACGCTACGCCCCCGGCCCTATTTTTTTATACTTTATTTTGAAACTGGGTCTCATGAAGTTGCGGAGGGCCTCACTAAGTAGAGAGAGAGAGAGAGAGAGAGAGAGAGGAAGAGACAGAGACAGAGAGAGAGCTGAGGCTGGCCGCGAACCTGGATCCTCCGGTCTCCGCCTCCCAAAGTACTGGGATTACAAACGTGCGCCACCACGCCCGGCTAGATTTCTAACTTAATTGCACTCCATTTTTATAATGTGGTCCATATGACATTCGTTCTTAATTTGTGTTGAGAATTGCCTTATGTCTAAGATCAAGGTCAGTTTTCATAAATCCTCTGAGTGTTCTCCGCTGGTTGGGGGAGTGTTCCACATATATCCACAGAGATGCTTAATTTATGTATTTACTGATTGTTCATCTGTCTTATCTATAAATATCTCAGGGAGTTATCTGAAAAGCTCCAACAATGATGATTGATTGATTTATTAATTTAGTCAAATTAATTAGGCATAATGATCAACAGAATGTCTTTTGCCTGAAAGTAGGATTTTCTAATATTAATCTGGCTATAACAATTGTCTTGAGTTTGTATTTGCTCAAGATAATTATTTCCACCCATTTAGTTTCAACCTACTATATCCTTTTATTTGAACTTATGACTAGTCCATATCTGAATTTGTTGCATTGAGGTTTATTTGTTAGCTTGTTCATCCAGTCTGGTAGTCTTTGTATTTTAACTGCAATTTTTTTTTACTGCTATTCACTTTTTTTTTTATTTTTGTGGTACTGGGGATTGAACTCAGGGGCATTCTCCCTCTGAGCTCCACCCCCTGCCCTATTTTTGTTCTTTATTTTGAAACAGGGTCTCTAAGTTGTGGAGGGCCTCACTAAGTAGCTGAAGCTGGCTGCAAAGCCAGATCCTCCAGTCTCAGCCTCCCAAGTACTGGGATTACAAGCGTGTGCCACCACACCCGGCACTGCTATTCACTTTGATTAATGTTATATTTGGAATAATTTTTATGAACTTGCTTTGTATTTTCTTTGTCTAGCTTCTTAATTTTTCCTCCTTGGCTTGCCTCCTTTTGACTTAGAGTTGCTTTTCCCCTCTTCCAATTATTTCCTCTTCTGATTTGAAAAATCACACTTTATCTGTCTATTCTGTTAGTAATATACTAGGAGTGATCAACATGTATATTTAACAAGCAGAGGTTAGTCAATATTTTAACTATTCTTTTGAAATATATGAAACTTGGAACACTTAAACATTGATTATGCCTTCTGATCTATGTCTGATGTACTTGAGGGTTTTATTGCTATATTGATGGTATATACCCACAAATTATATTTTTAATATGTTATGTATTCTGTTTTTGTTAACCCATAATAATACCCTATTAATTATTCATTGTTCCTTTTGTATCTCAGGTGCTCCTTCTACACTCATTTTCTTCTTCTTGAAATGTAGTCTTTAGACATTAATAAAGAACTACTAGGAGTAAATGCTTTCAGATTTTGTGAGAATGGTTGCTTATTTGTTTGTTTTGGTCTTTATGTTGTGTTGAGAATTACCTTATGTCTAAGATAAGGTCGGTTTTCATGAATCCTCTGAGTATTCCCTGCTGGTTGGGGGGGTGTTCCACATATATCCACATGACATTTTCTTCCGGCTTCCACTGTTGCTTCTGAGGAGTCAGCGGTCAGTGTGGATGTGCACACCTTTGTAGATCTCCTGTCTTTTATCTCTGGTTGCTTTTTCTTTTTCTGATTGCTTCCAAGATCATCGCTTTGTCTTTGGTTTTACTAGGATGTATTCAGAAGGGATTTCGTTTTAATTATGTTTGAGATCCCTTAAGCTTCCTGAATCTAAAGATGGTAGTTATCCATCAATTGAAGAAGCCTCAGGACTATCATCTCTTTGAATATTATCTTTCCCCAGTACTCTCTGTTTTATCTTTCTGGAGTTCTGTTAAGCAGTTGTTGGACCTTCCTACTACATACTCTGTATCTCAACTTCTTTTTTGAACTTTTACCCTTTTATTTCTAGGTAATTTCTTCAGGTTAATTTGTATTGATTCAGGTAATTCCCTTCAGCCTAATTTCTTCCAGTTAATTAATTTTTTCATTGGCTGTTTTCAATTTTCTACTTACCCAGCAGTTTTAATTTTATTACATTTTTATTTATAGTAGTTTTATCATTAAATTTCCCTCAACGATATTGAACATATGAATATGTGATATATAGTACGTAAATGTGTGTGTGTGGGTATATATACATAGTGCCTTGGTGTGTAGTGAGCTATAACACCTAGGTATAGTACACTCTGTTATTCACACAATGACAAAAATTGGCTAATGACACATTTCTCAAAACTTATCCTAACATTAAGTGATGCATGACTATATTTATTTATGTGACCATCAATTTTCCCCCACCAGATTTTAAGTACTAAAGATACTTTAGGTGTGCATGGTGGTGCATACCTGTAATACTAGTACTTAGGAAGCTGAGACAGGAGGATCTCAGGCTCAAGGTCAGACTGAACAACTTAGCAAGACCCCATTTCAAAATAAAAAATAGAAAAAGGAAAAAGGGCTTGAGGTGTAGGTTGGAGGTAGAATGACCCTGGATTCAATCCCCAGGACCAAAAAAAAAAGACATATTACTCTGTTCTACTAGTAATTCCTTACATACAGTAAGCATTTAATAAGTGTTTTTTGGTTGAAATAAATCTGTTCTCTATTATTTAAATAATATTCTAAAAGATTTGTAGAAAAAAACATAATTTACCCTTCTTGACTTCCCATTTACACTCCTTTTCTCACATATAGGAATATTTCCTTTTTATTAACACATAGTCTTTATTCATAATATGTTAGTTCAAAATATATCACTGGCTTCGATAAGCAACTAACTGCATTTTTACATGAAGATTCTAATTGACAGGATACCAACTCAACATCAGTTATTTGAAATGAGATGCTTATGTAAAGTGCTGGAAGATTTAACTTGTCAATGAAATTTATCTATATTTAAACTTGTTATAGACTTCATTATCCAGTGTTGTCACACTTATACCTAAATGACTCTCACATCAGGAATAAGTGACCACATATGTGAGACCTGGAGTTTTTTATCTTAGGGGGAATAAATCACTCAAGTACTGATTTCTACTCCAAATTAAATTCATGATTGTTTTTAACAACAACGTTTTAAATAATTTACCAGCTAAAGTATGTACCACCATCATCACACCAATTTTAGAGTCAATCCTAGCTTCAGTGAGATGTACACTTGCATGATGGCTTTGCCTGCTTTCAGAGTGTCAATGTGCACCCCATTTTTGGAAGCACCACAATATAAGGTTAAAATGAAGAAACGTGAAAATTTACAGAAAACAGACAGTTTTGCAGAAAGAACCCAATTCTTTCATCAGTCAGACTTTCTACTCCCTAACCTCACATAAGACTCTAATTCAGGAGTAGCAAGCTTAATTGCCTAGGAGGCCTTGCGTAGACTGCCAGTAAGGACAAAGGGCAAGGTAGGGACCCTAGCACAGTGGAGGGGACTGGTCCTGTCCAAAGGGGCAGGGATGCCTTTCATCTCCAGCCAACTGTTTCCATGTGGGAGTGCAGACCAGAGCTGCAGATCTCCCAAACCAAGAATCTTGGTTTTTATGTTAACTCTCCTAATTTTACAAATTTGTCTCAGTCAGGTGCACAGGGAAACGGCATGATTCATAAAAATAGAAAATAGAACATGGGAGGTGGCTTGCACAGTCTTGGAATGGAGAAAAATGTCTCTAAGCATGACAGAAAACTCAGAAGACAAGGGAAAATAACTTGATTATATAAGAATTTTTAAATTCTGCATAACAAAAACACCATAAAAAATGAAAACTCACACGCAAAAACTAGGAAAGTGCTTCCATAAACAGATAAACTGCTCATTTTCTTAATATAAAAAGTGCTATTGGAAGTGAATTTTATGTATGTTATATATCCCAACACAAAGTTATTGGCAACAATATGAAAAGGTGGTTCACCACAGAGAAAATACAAATGGTTCTTATATACATGAGAAGACCAAAAAAGTCACTCATAATAAGGGAAATGCTAATTATATTACAGTGGCATACCATATTTCACTGACTAATTTAGCAAAGATCAAAGAGCTTCAAATGACACCATTGGCAAAGAGATAGAAAACAGACCTCTCATACATTGGTGGGGGGTTATAAATTGATAAGAGTCTAAAGGAGATTGCTTGGCAAAATTTATCAAATTCACAAATAATGCATACCTTTTGACCCAAAGTCATTTTGTATAGACATATACAAAATGAACCAATAATACACTTACAAGGATATTGACTGGCATACTCTGTGCACAATCTAAAATACAAAGCCCCCGAATTGATTTAATTTAAGCTAATATTAAGGGAAAGTAAAGAGACAACATGGCTGGGCCAATTACCAGGGGCTGAGCCCACAGCCAAACTGCAAAGAAAAGAATAATAGGTGAGCTACATCTCCACCACCAGAAGGTAGGAAACAGGATGAGATTTATTTCAGGTGAACAGAAAGGAATTCAACCTTTATGCGGCCCCTGGATTCACGTGCTTCAGGAGCTAACACCGCAAGCCTTCTCTCTTCAGGCTGTAGTAAACATCACCCATATATATTATCCTTTAATCCTCACAAAACACTTTAAGATATACAGTTTGCTTTTATTTTCAGTGATGCAAATATCCAGAGAGTTTGAGCAACATGCCCAGCTTTCCACAGGTGTAGATAAGAGCAGGCACCTTGAAGGAGAAAAGTCCACGTATGTTATATTTATATCTGTTCTATAAAGTGCTATACAGAAGTGTCTTATGCTCAATGAAGCTTTAAAGCAACTACTAAATTTTCTTGTTCAGTCAAGAATACATAGGGACTCAGGTTTGACAAGACAAGTCTGATGGACACAAAGACACAGTGGTGCAGAGCCCCAGCCCACAAATTAGATTCCTCATTATTTAAGGAGGATATATCCATTTCTGGCTGTGTACCCACTGGGACAGTTATTTAGCCCCGTGGGAGTCAGTTTTGTTTTCTGCCAAATGGTAATGATAAGAGGTGCTACTTCATAGGGTATAATTCATGCAAAGTATTTCAAACTTGCCCTAATGTGGCAGAATATATTTTCCAAAGATAGCTGTAACAAAAAAAAAATGGCTCCCATGTCATAAGCTCTTCTCGGTGTCACTTTGGGACTCCTTCATCAAGAGGCAGGGGGTATTATTAGAACACACTTAAACTGCGTTAGGTCAACAGACAAAGCATAATAGCCATTGTCAGGAATCTGGGCATACCCTGGGTCTGCTTTGACCAACAGAATGGGGAAGAACTGACTGCACTGAGCTTTAAGTGGTCTGGCAGCATCCTTTACTTCTGCCTCTTAGAAGCCAGCTGCCACACTAAGAAGGTACAACTTCCCCAAGACAGCCATGCTGTGAGAAGCCCAAGCCACATGGAGAGACCCTGGAGGATGAGAGGCCATGTGGAGACAGCGACACCAAGGAGCTCAGAGGAGACTGAAGCAGCCATCTTGAAAGTGGTACAACCAGCCCCGCTGCCCAGCTACCACCACGTGGAGCAGGAACAAGCCCCCTGACCAAGCCCTTTCCCAAAGTCCTGACTCACAAAACCATGATCGACACAAAATGGTTGTCTTAACCCACTCCGTTTTGGTTGACAGAACAATAGATAACCAAAACATCTAATATAACGAGCTCAAAAAAGGATGCTTACTATTTTATAATGAAGATATGCAAATTTCCTCAAAAAGCACTATAATAAATAGCTATAATAATTTCATTAGTAAAAAATTAAAAATAATTTTTAAAATTGTATTTTAACTGGTGGCACAAAAAGGAGGTCTTCTGTAACTCCCCAGAGATAAAAGAATGTGAAAGGAGAGATAAAGTAAATTTAATCCATATTATACTGCCAGGAGATACCATTTTTTAGAGCCCCTATTCTTGAGAGTGAATATGGAAGAAGCCTAGAGGTGTATTTCTGCTGCACATATAAATGTTTATCACTTACCTTATTCCTTAGTGCCTAAAATGATACACAGAATGGGGCAGAGATCAAAACTCTTAAAGCGTGTGAAATCTCTGTGCGGTAAAATGGATAGGAATACCACTAGTTGGCATCCATTTTTTTCCCCTCACAGTTTGGATGGTAGATACACTTGGGCTACATTAGTAAAACACACTTTAAACTGCTTTATGTCAACAGACAAAGCATAGTAGCCTTTTCTCAATGATATCATGCTCAGGACCATAGAGGAGTATTATAATCCCTGGTGATCTTCACCAGCATGTGTATCGTGGCAGAGCTCCAGAGCCAGCTGCCTACCAACTCTAGGTTAACATCCACCCCCTGCACTACAATTGCTCAGTTGCTTTGTAATGAAGGGACAATGTCTTCACACTGACTAGTAAAAAAATTCCTTCATATGCCTCCCTACCTCCATAGCTTTACTAATAGAAATGCTCGATCTTCTTTAAAATTAAGTTAAATGGATTAAACTTAAAAAGAGGGAGAATACCCAGGCTTTTCCTAAAGAGATTTCAATCTAACACATAAATTGATCAGAAATTTGCATGTTAGTTTTAGTCAGTGTTCCTGTTACTGTGACCAAAATACCCGATGATAACAACTCAGAGGAGGAAAGGTTTATTGGGGTTCACAGCTTCAGAGGTCTCAGTCCATAGTGCCAGCTTCAAGGTATACATGGTGGTGGCAGCGGCAGAGCAGGAGTGGTGGAGGGACATGGCTCTCATGTCATGGCATCTGAAAACGGAGAAAGGGAGAGGAGGGAGCCCAAGGACATATATAATCCCCAAGACCACAGAGCTTTAAAATCGTCAATATTTTATTAAATGTTTATGCTTAGTGAACTAGAAACTACCCAGTGACTCACCTCCTCCAGCCATGCCCCACCGCTGTGCCTTTGAGCTTGGGACCTGCTTTCAACAAATGGGCTTTGGGGGTGAGTTGAAATGTTATAGTTTGGATTTATAATATCCTCAAAAATGTCCCCCAATCTTTAATTTTATTCCAACTCACCTACTTAATGTGATTCTGGAGGGATCTCAATGACAAGGTCTTCCCTCTTGACTACATTGGTTGCCTATCAGATCAGCTCTCTCAAGTGCTAGAATCTTATGCCAAGCCATAGGATGACAGGGACAGGGCTGAGTCACCAGAAAGCAGTGTCTTAAAGAGACAGTCTATAGCCAGGCATGGTGGCTTATGCTTGTAATCCCAGTACTGGGGAGGCTGAGACAGGAGGATCCAGGTTCGCGGCCAGCCTCAGCAACTTAGTGAGGCCCTCCGCAACTTAATAAGACCCTGTTTCAAAATAAAAAATAAAATAGGGTTGGGGGTGTAGCTCGGAGGTAGAGGCCCCTGGGTTCAATTCCCAGCACTGCGAAAAAAAAAAGAGGCAGTCTATGAGTTCTGTTCTCTTAAATCCCTACATCTTTCCTGGCTCTTTGTGAGGCCTGAGGGGCAGCTCTTCACTTCTCCCTCCAACATTGGAAGCTACCCTGTATCCATCCAAGGGCTCCATTCTTTACCAGACCAAATTTCTATACTTAGTGCCAAAGAGTATGAGGAAAGAAAAGAGGTTATTACATTGAGTGGGGTACCAACAAGCGGGATCTCCATCTGTGATCTGAGAGTTGGGAGTAAGCCCATATACACATGCATGGGTGAACCTGTTGATGAAATCAGTCCTGTGGTCACAGAAACAGCACACCTGCTTTGAGCGACCCTCAGGGACAGTTGGCTAATGAGTGCAGAATATAAACTAAAAGCTACAGAATTCATGCTCAAACTTTGGAATTCCCACCTCCAGGCATAGAAAAACACACATGGCTTTTCTATGAGTGCTAAAAGTATTCCATGACATCTCAGAGCTCTGCCCATGGAAAACTAAACCTAAAAGGTTGCTTGCCAAATCCGGGTCCTGGTTAAATTCATAACCTTGCAAAGTCTCTTCTTTGAAAATTGGGGCCCTGATCAGTGCTATAGTTTGGAATTTAACTAAGTGTTCCTCAAAGGCCCATGTGTTAGAGGCTTGAAATCTTTAAGAGGCGGGGCCTATTGGAAGGTCTTTAGGTCATTGAGGGTGTGCCCTTGAACAGAACTGTGGGACTTCAGACTCCCTCTCTCTCACTTCCTAGGCATGAGGTAAGTGGCATTTCTCCTCCAAGCACTAGCTGCTGCCTCACCCATACCAACAGGGCCAACTGAAACCACCAACTGTGAGCCAAAATAAACCTTTTCTCTTTATAAGCTGATGAGCAATGACATCAGAGGGAGTAAAGTACATGGAAAATCCCAAACTTGATGCCATTTAATTCTCAAAGAAACAGACAAGAGAAATTTTATACACAAGAAAAAAACTTACAGGTTTCATACCATAAATGGCAGAACCAGAAAGTCTGACCCAAAGTCTATGCTTTTAACCAGAGTTCAGCAGACTCCTTTTGTATGGTCTTTTCAGGCCATGTGGAAGCCTCTGCCAGGAGGACCCAGCTCTGCCCCTGGAGCATGAAAACAACTATAGATAATATGTACACAAGTGGGCATGGCTGCGAGCCAAAAATACTTACAGACACTTATGTTCAAATTCTATAAAGTTTTCACATATCACTACATGTATTTCTTTTGATTTTAAAAATAATTTAATATGTAAAGCTCATCCTCAGCTTGTGAGCCATCTAAAGCAGACGTAGTTATAGCTTTCCAGCTCCTGCTCTTGGGTCGCATCACCAAAAGGAAACCTTCCTTTGAAAATGGGACCATGATTCCTTGAAGATACACACACGAGAGGCATTTTCCAGGTAAAGGTAGCATGTGTTTATTTTCTGGCTTATGAGCAGAACCTCACTCTGTCCAAGATGACAAAGCACATTTCTAAATTGTCTAGGAAGGCCCCAGGAATAGCTGTACAGAGGTTCTCCTATATCTTTTTCATAGGGTCACATTAGAAAGAGGACCTCGGGTGTTTGGAGAAAACACCCATGCTGATGGATGACCTCAGGTGTTTAGAGAAGACACCCGTGCTGATGGAGGACCCCGGGTGTTTGGAGAAGACACCCGTGCCGACAGAGGACCTCGGGTGTTTGGAGAAGACACCTGTGCCGACGGAGGACCTTAGGTGTTTGGAGAGAACACCCATGCTGATGGAGGCCAGCTGGAATAGAGCTTTCTGCCAAAGAACCAAATACAAAGAGCAGGCATGTTTACTTTGCATCCTATAAACGATTTATGAGAACTTTAATATGACTGCTGAGTAGACCTGTAGGCTTGTTAGACGTTTTATTTTTTGACCAGGGGGAAAAAATTGTAAATCGAAGACCCCAATATGTTAGCTTAGATTCCAGAGCCAATGGTATATCTTTAAGCATTAAATCTGGAAGAAGTTTCCTTTTGACCAATCTCCTCCACTGCCATTTTGACCAATGTGTATTCCTCCACCATCATTAAAATTCAGGCATTAGTGATATAAAGAAAGACTCCACATCTACTAGGAAGTCTACATCTGCTTTCAAGAATGACAGAGAAGGCAGGAATGGGGTGGAGGGTATGATCAGAAGCAGCTGTAGACTTGGTCACAGAGGTAAGGTACACTCAACCAAATGCAAGCAGGTCTTATCTGCATCTAAGTGGCCAAGAGTGTTGAACTTGTTAGAAAGCTTGTACAGATCCATCACGTTTAGATGCACCACAAGTAGAAAGGTGAAAGAAATCCTCCATCCCCAGCGACTTAAGAAAAGAAATAAAACTGGGTCTACGGAGATAAATAGGGTAGAAAGAGATAAATGAGATAAAAATTCTATCCCATTTTTGTTTGATTTGCAAGATAATCTAGGCTTATGGAATAATCTTGAAGATGTGTCCTTTTTGTTTTCTATTTGCTAATTTGTCTGTGGAATGGCAGAAAGGAGTACAGGTGGATAGAATGAGGGAAAAGTCCATTGGTTGAGAAATGCAGGGTTGATAGCAATTATCAGGAGCAATTCATTTCAAAAGATTTGGCCACTGAATCTAAGGCAGACATTCAGTTGCACACTGCAGAGATAATAAGGTTTTCAGAGTCCCTCTCAGAAACATAATCTAATAAAGTACAATAAAAATATTTTAACTCAAGGTAAGCACTGTAAGAAAAGAAACATGGACTAGCAGGCAGGAAGGTAATCTTTGGAAGATCTGATCTTGCAGCCCAGGACAATTTGAGGGCCTCTTTTACCTTCCTTCCTCCAGTCTCAGAATCTGAAGACTCATACCCTTATTATACCACCCCTTATATGTAAAATAGAAAATTATTGTCAACTTCATCAAAAATCAGATACAGCAGGCAGAGTGGTGCACATCTATAATCCTAGTACATGGGAGGCTGAGACAGGAGGATCACAGGTTTGAGGCCAGCCTCAGCAACTTAACAAGATCCTTAGCAACTTGGCACAAAGTGAGAGTTTAGGAGAGAGGGAAGGGGTTGGCAGCAATGGTCCTTGAATCAAATCAGTCAGCTGCCTGTCTTTGTGTGGTCCATATACTTAGAATGTTTTTTTTTTTATAATTTTAAACGGTTGGAAATTTTTTTAAAGAATAACATTTTATGACATATAATAATTTTATGAAATTCACATTTCAGTGTCCACAGGTTTCGCTGGAAGACAGCACACCCCTGGGCTCTAGGCACTGCCCGTGGCCGCCTTGGCACTACAGTGGCAGAGTGGAGTAGTCAGTACACGGCACGGTCCTAAGTCAGCATGTTGACTCTCTGGCCCTTTACAGGAAAGTTTGCTGCCCCTTGAGTGGAAGAAATAAAAGGGTTAGGAAGCCGAGGGACTGAGGAAGGGAAGCAAAAGGGGCGCGAAGGGGAGGGGCCAATCCAGGTGACACCTCGGCTTCTGATTGTGAGGAGATATATGCGGGACCCCAGAGGATACTGGAATTAATGCCTCGTGCCTGCCAAGAGATCAAGACAAGAGGGATGGACTAAGAAATCCACTCATGAATTTCTCTGTGGGATGCATCTTACTGTCTACATTCAAATTAAAGGACGGATTGAATTCTTCAGAATTCTACACATGTGCTGGAAAGGCTAGTAGGAAGCCTACTTTGCTATAGATTAAACTTTTCCTAAAAAGGACACTAAATTTGTACATGTGTCTGAGAGGAAGGAGTGGGAGTGTAGACGGATGCAGATCCCAAATACAGAGGCTTCTGATGCTGCACACTTCTGAAGTACTTAAGTATCATCTTAAACATTTTTAGTAATTTAATAGAATAATAAAATGGAAGATAAAAAAAGAAATATGCACCATTAAAGAATTATAATCATGGATTTTGTGGCCTCGAAGATGATGAAAATCACATTTGACTGTGCAGGAAAAGGGAAGTGGAAGAAGCCAATCAGGAAATGCTTCAGGAGGACATGACACTTGCAATAAGCCATTGAGGATCAATAAGACTTGACAGGGTGAAGAGGGCATCCCATGCCTGAGAAAGGAACACAGGCCTGGGAGGGGGGCCCTGCTGTGGAGAACAAAGGGGCTGCCCAGATGGTCTTCAGGCTTGTTGATTTTGGAAATATGTTTGCATATCTGAAGTATGGACACAGAGGCACTTCACAAAATAATCAACTGGAAAGGAATGCGTAACTTACCCTCAGATATTGTAGCTCATAGGAGAAACGACAATAAAAAGAGGGGAGAACATTTCTCTCGAAGGATTCAGCCACACTTACTGATGCTTTGCACCAGAATAACCAAGAGTGGCTTAATCAATGACTTTAATTCCAAGTGGATTTGCAGGCATGTTGTATTCTGATGCAAATGACCTTGAGCAAAGCCAGCCTCCAAGTTTAGCCTCTTCCAAGTTTAGAGGCTTCCATTTAAGCCTCTCAGCGTTTTTCATCTGTACATTAAAATGGCCCCACTCCAAGCCAGGAGCGGTGGTGCACACCTGTAATCCCAATACTTAGAGGCTGAAACAGGAGGATTGCAGATTCGAGGCCAGCCTCAGCAATTTAGTGAGACTCCATTTCAAAATAAAAAAAAATAAAAAGGGCTGGGGGTGTAACTCAGAGATAGAATGCCCCTGGGTTCAATCCCTAATAACACACACACACACACACACACACAAAGTCCCCACTCAAAACCTACCCAATCAGCATATCTTCAGGTGGTGACTATATTTTTGTTAATTTTCTAGTTGGTATTTGCAGACTAAAGTTTCAGAACTTGAATTCTACCATGTCCAAAGTGTCATTTTATAGCATCTACTATTAATGACCCTACCAATGTCAAATCGGAGTCTTTGGAGATCTTGCTCCTACCTTCACCTTTCCAATTAGTAGTCACTCCAACATAAGGATTCAAAGACATGAAATTTATGGCTCATCTGTGCTGTATTAGAAACTTCTTGGACTTCTAATCCACAGTCTCTTTTTTCCAAGCCTCTCTCCCACTGTTCTGAGAGGCACAAGTGGACTACTACACAGAAAGCTTTCAGCCTGGCACCTGATGGGAGATGTCAATAATGGTGGTCAACTTCTCCATTTGATTTACCTCTAAATCTCTTAGGTGGCTTGTCTTGAGAATTCCCAAAAGAAAGGTGAGGAATTATTGCAGGACCCCATCCTCCTGACAGCTTTCCCCCCAGGGCAATGGCTGATGACAGTGTGCTCTGTGTGGCACTGACCATTGTGTCTCCCCGCCCACTTTGAGGCTGTCAACCTTGAGCTGCTCGCTTGAGCAGTGGTTTTCAACCTCTGGCCAACTTTGGAATCCTTGACTTGGATGGAATTTCACCCTGAGGGCAGCACCTGAGCAATGCGGAGTGACTGTGGCAAGAGCGTGGGTGTGGGGGCCTGAACCTGCCCTCCTAAGCCCTCCGCATGTTCCCAGGTGCATCTCCCCTCCTAGAGGGCTCAGTACAAAAATTATCCTCTAAGTCACAGAGTCTGTTGAAATCAAAGAGACAGGAGAAATATGGCATAAATGTTAGGAAAGCCCAGAGTCTTGACCACTTGGAGAAAGAGCAAAGACCCACAATAAAGGAAAAATAACTGGCAACTACACTGGTTTCATTATAAAAGGAATATTTAAAATAAAACAAATCTACCCATATTCTATAGTTTAGAGATGTTTGTCCCCAAGGGTTCACATGCCTGAAGCCTGGGCCCTGGTGTGGTGGTGTTGAGCTGGTGGTACCTTTAAGAGGCGGGACCTAGCGGGAGGTGGTTAGGCCATGGGGCTCCACCCTCATGGCTGGATTAATGCTGTCTCTCAGGAGTGGATCAGTTCTCAGGAGAGTGAGCCTGGCCCCTCCCCAGTCTCTTGCTTCCTGTCTTGCCATGGGGGCCTTTCTCTTTCTTCTGCATGTGGCCATTTCCCTTTCTGCTTCTCTGCGATGTTGTGGTGCAGCCAAGGGGAACCTTACAAGCACACCATCACCCTGCCATTTGTACAAGAATGATCCCTTCCCCAGTCCCCTTCCCACCATTGCTGTTCTCCCCTCTACCACTAATAGTCACACCTTCGATCCCAGCTTCTTCCCCTTCTTCAAGAACTCGTTCAATAAGTATTCAGTAAGCATCAACTATGTGCCATGCTAAAAAGACTACATGCTCAACAGGGAGGAGTCACTGGTCATCAAATGTCCATCCACGGCCTTTGATCACTATTATGGTGAGATATAGAATGGCCCCTTGAAGAGCTCATAAACTGGTGTTTTGAGTTGATATAATCGAGTCTTGAGGGTTGTAATCCCGGCAGTAGACAAATCCATTGTAATGGATTTACCTGGGTGGTACCCAGTAGGCCTGTAGGGTATGGCTTGGAGGTGGGTCTCTGGGGGTGTGGCCTTGGGGATTATATATAGTACCTCCTCTCTCTTTCTCTCTTTCTCTCTCTCTCACTCACTTCTAGCCTCCATGATGTGAGCACAGTCCATACACTCTCCCTCTCTCTGCTTCCTGCCACCATACTCTGAGATCCCTCGTCCCAGGCCTTACATGGGCTGATCCCGAAACCCTAAGAAAATAAATCTTCTTTCCTCTGAGTTACATAGTCAATCTTTTAAATTATAGCTGCAAGAATGCTGACCGGAACAGTCATGCTATCACACTCTGCCCTCTGCCCAGATATTCCCTGCCCCCTCTTCTAACCAGTTCCAATGCTTCTTTCAGATGGGGCTTAGAAGTCACTCCCTTGTGGAGACTTTCCTTGACCGTGCTACCCTCCCTCACAGCCCTCCCACAACAGTGCTCTCCTCTCCCGGTCCTGACCACAGTTCATGCTGCCACCAGACTCTGCCTGTCATCTTGGTTAGAACAGGGTCAGTGCAGAGCAACAATCCTGTCTGTGACCCAGCCACTGTCAATGGATGTCACCCAAGATAATTATGCCCTACAGAAAATGGGAGACTATTTCCTCAGTCCCCCCATAGGTGGCATGTGGCTAGAGACATTCACCATGTGCGGAAAGGACGTCGAGGTGTGCTATAGAGTCCTTGGACATTAGGGAATGTCAGAGCGCCCCATGGGGAAGGGCCAGCTGTCCATTTGAACAGTGTTCGGCAGTCTCTCTCCATAGGTGTTTGCTTAATTCAACTGAACAATTAAGATACCCAGCTTTGAAGGCAAGGGGAAGGGTTCATTTTATCACCAGTGCTATAGTTTGAGTTTTGAATGTCCCCCAAAGGCCCATGTGTTAAAGTCTTGGTCCCCAGCTTGGCACTGTTGGAAGATGATGGAAACTTTAAGAGGTGGGACTGAGTAGGAGGTCCTTAGGTCGCTGGGGTTTGCCCTCATGGTCCCCACCCCAGTCTTTTGCTTCCTGGCCATGAGGTGAACAGTTTTGTTCCTGCACACATTCCCCAAAGCAACAGGGCCAACCAATCACAGGCTAGAACCTTCAAAGCCATGAGCCAAAATACTTTTTTCTTTATAAGTTGTCACAGATATTTTGTCACAGTGACGGAAGGCTGACTCACACCCCCAGTGTCATTTAAATAAGATCAACATGAATAATACCACTTGCTCAGCTTATAGGAATAAAACAGGCAAGGAAAATAAGAGCTACATGTGAAGATGCCAGATGGCCTCCGTGAGCTGTGACTCTTTGGGCACCAAGGACACTTCGTTCCTGTACATTCCAGAACCAAATGACTTCTCACCTGCCTCCATTCACTGTCAGCTTTCACTACTTGGGTGCTTTTATGACTTTCCCTTGCTGATGCCCCTGTTTCTAATTAGAGCAGGGGCCTGACCCCTAGAGAGCTGATAACAATTTTGCCCTTAGAAGCGCGTTATTGGCTAACTGGAAAAGGCAGGTTAATAGCGTCTGCGTGGAAGGCAAGTTATTAGAAGTGGGCCTGTGAAGCAAACTCCCCGTGACTCTAATCTTCAGGATGCTGACTCCTGAGGTCAGTAATTGGGCACCGCAGAGTTCACCGGAGCGGCAGGCCTAAGCCTGTCTTCAGACCTCTTTGAAATGCAGTTCCTGAGGTCAGGAAAATAATTGCTTCATTTGAAGGGGGTGGAAAGAGACGAGGGGGAAGAAACAACCTTCATTATTTCTCTGGTTTATCAATGCACCATGTTCTCAATATCCCGGTCTCATTAAAATAACACAGGCTACTTGAGAAACTCAATCATTTCCAGGGTGATTCTTGTCAGTCTGCTCTTCCTGCCAGCTCAGAGATGCCTAATGGCAGATAAGCCCAGAGTCTGGGACCCTTCTCTTAGTCATTAATTCAGCAACCAAGGTGCCACGGTGCTCATTAAAAGTTCTTTACTCCTGTTATATTAAAACCCTTAATTAACAGGGAGGATATTTTAATGTCAATGCTTTGCAACTTTCCAAAGAAAAATGCCAATGTAATCAACTTGATCTCTTGACCACCACTTCTAAGGGGAACGCGCCCTCCTTCTCACCCCCGCAGGCAGGGCTGACTCTGGACTCCTCCCGATTTGCCAGCAGAAGAGAATCTGCAGGCCTGATATCAGCTCTCAAGGAAGTGCTGGAGAACGGAATGGCTCCCAGGATTCCTTCAAAGATTAGCCCTTGTATCGCGACCCTGGTAATCTGAGAAAAGTTCCAGCCAAGATCCTAAATGCCACATTCTGTGTTCAAATGCCATTTAGCAAGGCAAGTGAGGCTAAGGGGAGAAGGGGGTGTCGCTCCCCTTTCAACCAACTCTGCATAGCTCCAGCCCACCAGACTTAATCAGCCTTACCAAGAAGAAGAAACAGAAAAAAATAATAAGAGAAAGGAAAAGAAAACTAAGACCTAATTCAACTTCACAAAGGAAAAGGGTGGAAACAAGAAAAATAATGTCTTTCTGCAAAAGAAATTTCTTTGGAGAAAAGACTAAAACAAAATCCGCACACTAAGCGAGAAAGTAGTGGGAGAGATTTGCTTTCTGAAAAACAGACTGAGTCCCACAATCGCCCATCATTATCAAATTCCCTGGGCCCGCGGGAGGCACGCACACTGCAGGAGAATCCAGCTTTCCCCTGTGCTGCCGGGTGGACCTCACAAAGGACCCACTGCGGAAGCACAGGGGCAGCCCTGACCTGTCACCTTAGGGACCTGCAGTGTGGATCTTCCTTGAACCCACATGGCTTTGGGCTCTGACCCTTGATGACAGTTCCTATCAATACCTGTGCAAGCCCTACCTCCAACTTGGCTCATCATGGTCCCAGACTGTCACCCTGAGAGCCAGAGGTGAGGGTCTCATGGGACCGAAGGTCCTCTGAGCTCCGGCTCTGACTGGATCTTTCCCAGAATCGGGCAGCCCCGCCACTGACATGGGCCTTGCGACCTGCCTGGCTGGGGAGCCATTCGCCCTGACTATGGAACAAGATCTCACTTGCTTTTAGCAGCAGTCGGGATGCATAAATAAGTGGTGAGGAAATCATATAGAGATAGCATGGGAAGCAGGGTGGCGAATGTAAACCAACTCCATCTAACATCAGAACATTTTAAAAACAAAAGAGCGGTCTCTCTTCCTGTACCCCAAAAAGGCAATGTCACAGATATCATTAAGATAATTTTAGCCGGGTGTGGTGGCGCACGCTTGTAATCCCAGTACTTTGGGAGGCGGAGACCGGAGGATCTGGGTTCGCGGCCAACCTCAGCGCGCATGCGCACGCGCGATCGATCTATCTCTCTCTCTCTCTCTCTCTCCCTCTCTCTCTCTCTCTCTCTCTCTCTCTC
>PVJS01001668.1:0-94140 GCA_004027185.1 Glis glis
AAGAAAGAAAGAAAGAAAGAAAGAAAGAAAGAAAGAAAGAAAGAAAGAAGGAAGGAAAGAAAAAGGACGAGGAGGCAAAAAGGCCAGGACTTCCAAGGACATGGTATCCCTGTGCTCTTACTTCAACCTCTCTTGATTCCTCAAAATAAAAAGCTGGGGGGACATGTTTGTCCTCTTTACCCCACTACCTGCCCTCCCCACAGCAACTACCACCACAGGCACAGGGGAGGGGGGACAATTTTGGGGACCAGCTTCCCTCTGCTTCAGCCTTCTGCCCAAGTAAAGAGTGAACTTCCAGGGCTGCAGCCCCCAGCTCCATCCCCTCCCCCACTTCTCCCAGAGCTTCCAACCAAGTGTGAGGTGGACAAGGCCTCCACCTCCCTCCACCTCCCTCCACCTCCCTCCACCTCCCTCCACCGGGCCAAGCTCAAGGACTCAGTGCTCAGGGCCAGCAGGAACACCAGTCGATCGCATGCAGCCCGACCCCTGGGTCCCCTGCCCACACCCCAGCTAGGTGACCCCACTCATGCTGTTTCCTACACTGTTCCCTTCCCTGTGGCCCAGGGAACCCTCTCCATCCTCCCAGGCCGGCTGAGACCTCCTTTCCTATAGCAAGCCCCCTGACCTGCCCCGGAGCCCCTCACCCTTCCCGGGGCGTCTGTCTTCCTATAAGCACCAGGGTCAGGTAGGCACCTGAGAGAGGGGGACAGGGGTGAAATAGAATGGTCCAGAGAGACAGGGCTTGGGGTCAGCCCAGCCAGCACCACAGGCCCAGGCTCCTGCCCTTTTGGGTCCTGTGGCCTTGGACAAGTGACGCCACATTTCTGAGCCTCAGGACACACAGCCTGGATCTCCCAGGTCTCTGTCAGGAAGAGGATGCACTTGATGCGTGTGACACTGTGTCCAGTACCTGCAGGGTACTCAGCAGACACTAAGCCCCCAGAGGCCCAGACTGACGCAGAGACTGGACCCTGTGGATGCTCCCAGGCAGAGACTGGACCCTGTGGATGCTCCCAGGCAGAGACTGGACCCTGTGGATGCTCCCAGGCAGAGACTGGACCCTGTGGATGCTCCCAGGCAGAGACTGGACCCTGTGGATGCTCCCAGGCAGAGACTGGACCCTGTGGATGCTCCCAGCTGGGCTGGGGCTAGAACACCCCCGAACTTGTCTCTCATGCCTGTTTACCTTCTCGGCTGGCTTTGGCGGTATTTCAAAAAGGGGCCGCCTCCCGCCTCCAGGCTGAGGCTCAGAGGAAAACCAGGACTGGAAACTGGATGCGGGCAATTCGTGGGGGATGGGCCACCCAACAGAGGGCACCTCTGTCAATATCCTGCTGTAGGCTGGGCTACCCCAAACAAGTTACTGAACCTCTCTGAACCTCAGAGTCCTCCTTTGAAGGACAGGGTTTAAACTCCTACTGACACAACCCTGGGAAGGGACTCTTGAGAGGTGGACAGAAAATTCTGCCGCTCTGAGTGGGCAGAGCCATAAGAGGGGGGGCTGAGGTCCACTCCCCCTCCACTAACCCCACTGAGAACAGGGGCTGCAGGGGGGGAGAGGACGCAGCCCCTGCCCTCACCAGCCCTCGCCCCAGCAGGCTCTGGGACACAGGCCTGTCCCCGTGGGTAGCGATGCCCACAGCACCTCCTCTCCCCACCAGCGGCTCCCCAGGCTCCTCCCCAGCCCTCCTCTCTGCACACAGCCCCCGTCTGCCAGGAACGAACACGAGAGCCGGTCCCAGGAGCCCAGGATAAATGTTGAGTCTGATTTTCATTTCCCTAAAGCAAAATACCTCTCTCCTGATTGAAGCTCAGCGGAAACAGAAAGCCGGGCTGGCAGCCCCCGCGGAGGCCCTGCTGCAGCAGGAGGGATGGCGGGCAGACCGCCAGCCATTCGCCTCCCCGGCCACCCGTCATGGCCAGGCCTGGGCCCTCAGTCTCCAGGCACAGGGCTGCCCCTAGGGTCGGGTCTGCCCCCATCCCATCCCCACTGCGGCGGAAGGGAAACCCCGTGATCGAGGGGTCCCGGCGCTATGAAACACAAAGGGAGAAAATGGGGACCTGTGGGCAGTCCCCAAACCGGACGGTTCCTTCCACCCTGACACCCTCCACCACCAAATGTCCCCCCTCCAGAGGGACAACCTCCAAGGCCTCTCTTGTACTCAAGTGCCGGGGCTCCTCACAGACCCCTCACCACGCTCCGGGGAGGCCCTGCGCCCCGCGCCCTCGCTCCCAGCGCCTTGTCCAGCCCTGTCCACTGTCCATGCTCCTTGGACAGTGCCCAGGGGCTCTGGCTCCTCACAGCCCTGGGCCCCCTCCCCTCCTCCTCCAGGGTCCCCATCCCAAAATGCCTCTCTTCCTGCTTCGCCAGCATCCTATACCAGCTGCAAGCAAGTCCCTCCCACCCTGGCTTCCTGGAAAGCTCTAGAATACCCCACCCGTGCCCCCATCCCCACCTCCCCAGCCACTGCACCTGCCTCTTCTCAGGCCCCCACCACCATGTCACCCTCAGTTGTCAACAGCCTGGATGTGGCCCCCTCAGGGCCCACTTATGCCCTGGGCTAAAGCTCAAGGCAGCAGAAGCCCCCCCAGCCTCATCCGTGCCCCCCCAGCTGGGCTCTAATGCAGCTCAGCGGAGCCTCGCCGAGGTGGGGGATGGGCTGGTGTGCCACATGCACCCCCTGCCCCAGGCCAGCCCGCACCAGCCTCTGCCCTAAGGATGGCCCCTACCCTGCAGGGAGGGCAGCAGTAGACTCCCGTGGGACCTAGCCTGCAGGGGTCTGCCACTCCATCCCATCTGGGCCTCAGTTTCCCTGTCTGTGAAGGGTGAGTGGCTCCTCCTACTCACAGCAGGTATTAGCGGACCAGAGTGCTGCAGGAGGCAGGACAGTCACTCTCAGTGCCCCCTACACACGGACCTGCGCACTCGTCCCTGGGGTGCCAGATCACTCCCTGTGCACGGGCCCTGGTACTGACTCCCTCCCGGCCATCGCGGTGCCTCCGTGACTTTCCCGAAGGCCCCATGGACATGCCCTGGTGCTCCTGGGAGAGGCAGGGGATCCCCACCGCCCATTTTTGCTTTTGACCCTACCCATGACCTTGGCGGCGCCTCCTCCCTTCCCGGTCCCAGGGAGGAGCCCTAGAGACCTCCAGGTGTCTCACAAAGCCGACAGCGTGTAAATAGGGTGAGGCAAGCGAGGTGCCCCCACCAGAGCCCCCCAGACCTGCGCCCAGGGGAGGGCAGCAGGAAGGCGTGGGGACAGGAAGGCAGCACGGCTCTGGACCAGGGGACAGGGCTGGGTCCCGGAACCACTAACCCGCCCGGTGACCTTGGACAGGGCGGCCTCCCTCTAAACCCAAGCGCACAGGAGCTAACATGACGCCCCCGCGGGCTGTCTGGCATGGAGCAGTCAGCACCACTGTCCCGGAGGTTGGGATTATTATCCCCCGCTGCTGCCAGGGTGAGGAGAGCGACAGACACCCCGCCCCATCCCCGTTTCCCACAAATGCCCGGATGGAGGGCGGTGGGCACGCTGCAGAGCTGCAGGCGCCCCAAGCTCTGACCGGCAGGAGCGCGTCCCCACCGCCCTCCTGGGGCTCCGGGCCCCTTCCCACTGTGGGCCGCAGTGCCAGCCTCCTTGGCGGCTGTCTCCACCCACGTCCCCTGCCAGCGGGCCTGCCCAGCGCTGGGGCATGCAGTCAACAGGAAGGGCGGGCGGCCTGCCTGCTCTCACGGGCACACTCTGTGAGGCCCTCCCGCCTGCAGGGGACCCCAGGCCGCCACACTGCCTCCCACGGACGGAGCTACCATCGCTGTCCTGCGCCAGGCCCTTCGGCCACAGGATTTCATCTCAAGTTCAGGGGGCCACAGGCCATTGCTGTTGGGGGAGCCCCGTGCCCAAGGTCACCCAAGTGACCAGGCTCTGATGGCCCCTAGCCTTGATTCTGCCCCCCCCCAGCCTTCCTGCCTCCTCCCTTACACTCCCTGCTAGCCTCCACAGTGAGGGACTCAGCACCAGGGCTGCAGGAAGGTGTCTGAGCCTTCCTGGGGACACTGTGTCTACAGGACAGCCAGCCTGGTGTGAGGGGGAGGTATGGTAGGGGAGATTGGTGCCTTCCAGCCCACTAGGCCTGACTGCAGGAATGGCAAATAGGTGGTGGTCCCTGACCACAAGGGGCAGCCGCAGGCCTGGACTTTTGGGTGCCAAGCTGGGGCCCGCCATAGCTGCTGCGGCCCGGAAGCCGCACTCTCTCCAATCCCCACGGGTGTCTTCGCGCAGAGGCCTCCTGTCACCTGGTCACTGGAGACCTGGTGGTGTGTCCCCCTCTGAGCCTGGCTTTCCTGCTCTGCTGCCCGGCTGCTGTCAGGGCCAACGGGGTGGGGGGTGCCGATGGCGAAGAGCCCAGCACATGGCACACACTAGACTCAGAGCGCCTGCTGCTGTTATACTGGTGACAAGTGGTAGAATAAAACGTCGGGGGTCCTGCAGCCTATGGTGGGAGATGCAGCTGGAAGGGCCGTGGGGTCAGCGGGTGCTAAGGGGGGACGCTTCCTGCTGCTGTCCGCGAGAGGAGGCAGTGCCTGCGGAAGGGCAGGAGCGAGCCCAGGCTGAAGGGCTTTAGAGTGGAGATAGTCATACCCAAGGAGGGGCCCCCAGAGCCCCCAGACCCGGGCAGGCACTGCTGAGCGCCTGCTGTGTGCCAAGCTCTTCCAGGGAGAACCAGGCCCTTTCTGCTAGCTCCAACCCCTTCTTGCTTTTAGATTCATTGAAGTAAAGCTTGAGTCTTTGCGACTCAAGTTGGTGGCGTCCCTGGAGGAAGGCCATGTGGCTAAAGGAATCCAAGGGCTCTTGAAAGATGACACCGCAGAGCCCCTGAGGGAAGAGGGCTGGTGCTGCCCCCCAGAAGTGGGGGCACAGTGTCCCAGGTAGCCACCGAAAGCAAGGTTTAGTTCGAATCTTGTGTTCTGGCTCAAACATTTCTGCAAATTTTGCACTCTGCCTCAACATTTATGGGTGTTTATTTTACTCCAAGAATAAAGTTATAAGCCAGGCTGGGGTGTTGCACATCTGTAATCCCAGTATTTGGAAGGCTGAGATAGGAGGATTACAGGTCCGAGGCCAGCCTCAGCAACTTAGTGAGGCCCTCAGCAACTTAGCGAGACCCTGTTTCAAAATTAAAAAAATGAGCCGGGTGTGATGGCACACACCTGTAATCCCAGTACTTGGGAGACTTAGACAGGAGGATCCCAGGTTCAAGGACAGCCTCAGCAAGTAGTGAGACTCTCATCGACCTAGTGAGACCCTGTTTCAAAATAAAAATAAAATAGGGCTGGGGGTGTAACTTGAAGGTAGAATGCCACTGGATTCAATCCCCAGTACAAAAAAAATTAAAGAAATAAAATGGGTCTTGGGGTGTAGCTCAGAGGTAAAATGCCCCTGGGTTCAATCCCTAGTACCAAAATAAATAAACGTATAAAACATATTGATTTCATTTCTGTGTAAGTTACATAGCTTTCCCCAAAACATTCCCAGGTAAATTGCAGGAAGGTGTACTTTGCCTTGTGGCTCGCAGGAATAACAAGAAGCTGCTATTAGGGGCTTGCTGTGTACCCCCCTCCTGGGCTAAGCAATTGCCCCCATTAATCTCATCCAGTGCTTCGACGACACAATGAGACAAGGACTCTGATTATCCCCATTACCCAGATCAGGAAACCGAGGCTCCCAGAGGGGAAGCCACCTGCCCAAAGTACAGCTGCAGTGGCCCTGGGACCAGAACCAGGCTCGGTGTGACTCTAGAACTTGCTGGAGAATTGGGTGTTGAAGACAGCCACAAACACATTCTGGGAGCTGACTCCTTTATGGCCTGCCTAACTCCAGGCCAGGCTGAGCACCCCTTATCCAAGATGCTTCCGATCAGAGTGTTTCTGATTGGGGGAGAGGGGTTGGAATATTTGCATACATATATATATAAAGATATCTTGGGGCTAGGACCCAAGCCTAACCACAAAGTTAATTTATGTTCTATATACACCTTCATGTAGCCTGCAGGTAATTTTATACAATAATTTATATTTTGGAGCATTTCAAATGAGGGATGCTCCTGTACCCCCCAAAGAGTACTGAATCTTCAGTGTCTCTGACCCTCTACTGGTTCCGCTGGTGCTGGAGGACGAAGGTCCTCTATCTGCTAATCCAGTAATGGCTTGCTTTGACTGAATAAACCAAATCACAGGGACACAGGTTCAAGCCCCGGTTCTACCGTGCCCCGGTGTATGACACTGGACAAGCCGGCTAATCTCTCTGGACTCTGGTTTCCTCAGCAAGAAACCAAGGACAATAAAACCCACCATAGCTACACATGGAGAAACGACGGGAAGGGACCTGGCGACAGTGGCCTCGGGGAGGCGCAGGAGCCAGGGCTCTGTTCTTTCTCTGCCGGCCTGCACTTCCAACCCCTTCCTTCCCCACGTCTGGGCTCCAAGAGCAGAACCCACGTGTGCGCGAGCAGCAGCTGAGTAGCCACGACTGTACACAGCAGGTGCTCAGCGTGTGCACATCTGGAGACGGCGTGGCCTGAGTTTACTTTAGGGGGTGAGTTGGAAAAGAGACAAGGCTCCTATCATTTTTTTTTTTTGCAGTACTGGGAATGGAACCCAGGGGCATTCTACCTCTGAGCTACACCCCTAGCCCTATTTTATTCTTTATTTTGAAACAGGGTCTCACTAAGTCACAGAGGGCCTCACTAAGTAGCTGAGGCTGGCCGCGAACCCGGATCCTCCAGTCTCCAGCCTCCCAAGTACTGGGATTACAAGCGTGCGCCACCACGCCTGGCTCCTCTCATTTTCTAAAACTCAGAGATATTCCTGCTAATGCGTGGACTCACTCTGATGGCCCCACCCTCTGTCAGGCACCGAGGGTGGGGGGGCCAAGAACTGCCCTGCCTCCAGCCCTCGAGTCCTGAGCATGGTCATGAAGCGGGGGGCAGGGGTACCCCACCTTCTGCCTCCTTAGGGCCTTCGAAGATCTCAGGGAGATGCTGGTGCACGGGTTTCCTAGCGGCTCCTGGGGACCCTCCAACATTTCACAGCCCGGCCGCGTGCTCGGGGATTCGCTGCAGCCCAATTCCACAAGAATTTCCCAAATACTGCCTAAGTCAGACATGGCGGGGGGCCCGTGGCAACTCACCTGCCCAGGAAGGGTCTTTTTCTAAATGGAGTCATTCTTTGGCCCCTGTGTGACCCGGGGCAACTGAACCTCTCTGAGCCTCAGTTTCTTGTTCTGTAACGGGGATGGTGACACCATCCTGATGGGGTGGTTAGGGGATGACGGGATTTTTTTTTAGCTCTTCATCCATCCAACAAGTAATTTCTGAGCACCGTCCACTAGCCAGACCCGTGGACAGTGGAGGTCTGGAGGTGTAGCAGGGACCCAGATGGGTCCTTGTCGTCGCTGCTATAACAGGGGAGACAGACCTTCAACAGACGACCACAATGCATCTAATCACCCGTCATAAGAAGGGAAATCTCAGGACTAACGAAAATGAGCAGCAGGGCCGGGCATGGTGGCACACGCTTGTAATCCCAGTACTTGTGAGGCTGAAACAGGAGGATCGCAGGTTCACGGCCAGCCTCAGCTACTTAGTGAGGCCCTCCGCAACTTAGTGAGACCCTGTTTCAAAATAAAGAATAGAATAGGGCTGGGGGTGTAGCTTGGAGGTAGAATGTCCCTGGGTTCAATCCCCAGTACCGCCAAAAAAAAAAAAAAATGAACAGTAGAATTCAATCTGGGCCGGGGTCCGGGCCTCCTGGGAAGGGGCATGGAGATGACCCAGAAAGGAAGGACAGGCAGTCACCAGCCAGGAAGGAGAGGGAGAGGGGCCCCATGTCCCCAGCTCAGACCACACAGAGCGTGAGTTCAGAGTTCAAGGCCCCATCCTGCCAGAACAAAGCGCTGCCTAGAGGCGGCGGCCGTGGTCCGGGCAGAGAGACAGCAGCAGGGGTCCCAACATTAACAAATGCTGCTATTATTAATAAAGGTGTCGCAGTAGACAGAGAGGAGGCCGGATAACCAGGGCCACGGACACCCAGGAGAGGTGTTCCACGGGAAGGAAGTCGGGCCTGGCTGCCTCCCCCCTCCCCCTGCCCCCATCTTCCTGCTTGGGTCCGTGCCCCCCCCCAGCCCGGGAGGTGGTGGGAGATGCTGCTGGGCTGGTCTCCATCATAGCCGGGACAGAAGCCAGATCAGTCAGGTCCCCGATGTCACAACCAATAGAGCAAGGAGACCTCCCAGTAGGAGTAGGGGGAGGTACAAAGAGATTCCCCAGACACCAGATTAGAGGGGTGAACAGAGATAGAGCCCCAGGAAAGTGTGCACAGCGCCCACCCAGGAAGAGAGCTAGCCAGGACTGACAGGGACACACAGGGACCCCGCCCCCACCGCCAGCACCTCCCCTCCCCCTCCTACCCAGGATGCTGTGAACCTGCAGAGCTGAGGTCCTGTCCCTGAGCCACACTAGACAAACAGCTCCCGCAGGGACCCCAGAAGCTTCTGGGGCATGGAGTCCAGGGCATCTGGCCAGGAGGGCTGGAGCCCCAGGGACCCAACCAGCATGGGGCTCCAGCCCTTTAAGAGCAGAGGGTGGAGGCGCAGCCCAGACCTGCCCTCCACGGAGGAGGCACAGATGTGACTCATCGCCCTGCTTGTCATGGTTCTTGGGGAGCAGGAGGGCCCGAGCTGGCTCGGCAGGAGGGTGGGCTGCCCCAGGGACTCGGGCACTAAGAGGCAAGGGCCCATGTCCATCAGCCTGGCTGGAGCCGCCAAAGCTGGGCTGTGACCTTGATGGCGACACCTGCAGGTGGCTCCACACCAAGGCCACATCTCTTGTAGTCTGCCCTGTGGCCTCAGCTCGCCACCTGGTCCCCAAGCTGCCCCTCCAGGTGGGCCCCCACCTTGCTGACCGCTGTACTCCCCGTTCAGTAGGCCCCTCCCGAGACAGTGACCACTGGCCCCCCACCACACGGACCAGGAGACTGCAGCCCAGAGAGGCCACGGATCTCGCCAGAGTCCAGGGAGGCAGGATGGAAGCCATTCTGAGCAGAGCAGCTCACCTCTGGGCCTGCTTGGCTGCTGACCCACTCTCCACTCCTGGGGCTGGAGTGGGTGCAGCACACGCCCTCTGCCATCAGCACCATGTCCTGACCATAGACCCTCCATACTGGGACCACGATGCAGTGTCCACGTTCAAGAGTGGCCACACTGTGATGCCTCCAGACCTAGATAGTGTTTCCTCTACCTGAAACACTCAGCTTCCCACACAGACCCTCCCACCCAAGCCTCCAGCACCTCCCTAGGGTAGGGCTGTCAAGGTTAGTAAACAAAAACACTCAAGTTACAGCCAGGCGGGTGAGGTGGCACACGCCTGTAATCCCTGTACTTGGAAGGCTGAGATAGGAGGATCCCAGGTTGGAAGCCAGTCTCAGCAACTCAGTGAGACCCTCAGCAACTTAGTGAAACCCTGTTTCAAAATAAAAAATAAAAATAAGCTACTGGGGGGTGTAGATCGGCAGTAGAATGCCCCTGGGTTCAATCCCTGATACCAATTAAAAAATAATTCAAGCTGGGCGTGGTGGCGCACACTTGTAATCCCAGTACTTTGGGAGGCGGAGACCGAAGGATCCGGGTTCGCAGCCAGCCTCAGCTCTCTCTCCCTGTCTCTCTCTCTCTCTCTCTCTCTCTCTCTTTCTCTCTCTCTCTCTCTCTCTCTCTCTACTTAGTGAGGCCCTCCACAACTTCATGAGACCCGGTTTCAAAATAAAGTATAAAAAAATAGGGTCGGGGGTGTAGCGTGGAGGTAGAACGCTCCTGCGTTCAATCCCCGGTACCGCAAAAAAAAAAAATAATAATAATAATTCAAATTGCAGATAAGAAATGAGTGCTTAGTAACTCTGGCATGTGAGAGCACGGCCTCCCAGAAGCCCTCCAGATCCGCCCCAGACCAGGTGGATCCCATTACATCATGCAAGGCCCCATCTTGTGTGTGAACCCAGGGGCGTTCCACCTCTGAGCTATACCCCTAGCCCCATTTTATTTTTTATCTTGAAATAGGGTCTTGCTAAGTTGCGGAAAGCCTCACTATGATCCTCCTGTCTCAGCCTCCCAAGTACTGGGATTACAACGCCCTGTCTTGATGCTTCTACTGCCTCTCATCTCCTTCCCATCAAACTGGGAATGTTAGGAAGGCCAGCAAGCCAGGGGTCCAACCTGCCAGTGTCCCCAGATCCCAGGGCAGAGCCCAAGGCAGCTGTCCCAAAGCCGCTGTCTGAATCAGGCAATGAGGGGTAGCAAGGTGTCTGGGGACCCCCTCAGTCAGACTTGCTTCCCCCGGCAGCCCCTCCCTGAGATGCAGGCAGAACGCCTCTCACGGCCGCCCCCAGCTCTGCAGTGGAGCCGAGGAAACAGGGATGCAGGCCAGGGCACCTGAAGCAGGCAGTTCCTACTCTTATTTTGACGGTTGCTGTTAGTTTTAATTAAGATCATGTTCTGCTCAGGCCCAGCAAGGGCTTGTCACAGGCAGTCTGGAGACAATAGTCGCCCCGCATGGCTATGTGGGCTGCAGAGTCCAGAGCGAAGTGGAGACTGTATCTGTCCAAGGGACAGGAGCCGGTGGCAGGCCCAGCCTCTGAGCGCTCCGCAGCTCCTCATCTGCCCAGCACACACACCATATATTTTTGAACAGAAGGAAAGCATTTGCGTTTCCCCCACAGTGCCAAAAATAGCCCCATCTCCTGCCTTTGAACGGGAATCTTCAGTTCCTAGAGGCAGGTGCAGGCCGGGCCGGAAGGAGGGCCTTGCTGGCTGGCTGGAGGCTTGGGCCCCGTCTCCCCAGCCCCAGCAGGTGAAAGGGGCCTGAGGTCCCCACCAGGCCTGGCCTGCTGATGCCCAGGATCCCCAGACACGGGAAAAGCCCAGCCCCAGCCCAGGAGGTAGGAGGGGCTGGACAAGACCAGAAATCAAAGACTGGGGACAGATGAAAGCGGCTCGCACGGTCACTGGCTTGTTCATCTGCGTATTTGTTTTCTCATTCAGACAAACCCCGGGCTCTATCCTAGGAACCGGGACCACAGCAGCAAACCACGCAGGACCACAGCAGCGAGCCACGCAAGAACACAGCTCTGTCCTTACCACGCCCACCGCTGAGGGGAGCAGGGAGTTAAACACGTGGTCACAGCCGGCCCAGTGGCGCACACCTGCCATCCCAGTACTTGGGAGGCTGAGACAGGAGGATCGCAGGTTCTCAGCCAGCCCTAGCAACTTAAGAGAGACCCTCAGCAACTTAGCAAAACCCTGTTTCAAAATAAAAAATAAGCCGGGCGTGGTGGCACATGCCTGTAATCCCAGTACTTTGGGAGGCGGAGACCAGAGGATCTGGGTTCGCGGCCAGCCTCAGCGCTCTCTCTCTCTCTCTCTCTCTCTCTCTCACTCTCAGTCTCTCTCTACCTAGTGAGGCCCTCCACAACTTCGTGAGACCCGGTTTCAAAATAAAAAAGTATAAAAAAATAGGGCCGGGGGTGTAGCGCGGAGGTAGAACGCCTCTGGGTTCAATCCCTGGTACCGCAAAATAAATAAATAAATAAAATAAAAAATAAAAAATAAAAAGGATTGGGGGTGTAGCTCAGAGGTAGAATGCCCTGGGTTCAATCCCTAGTAGAGAAAAAAATTAACAACAATAATAAAATAAACAAACAAACAAAAACACACGTTGTTGTGACTCAGCCCGGGAAAGACTCTGGTCCGGGAATGCCTCGTGCCCACTACGTGTGGTCCAGGGTCAGTGGGAGGAGGCACACAGAGGGCCAGGTGTTAAGCTGCCTGTGGACCGCCCCAAAACACAGGTCAGAGGTCAGTCATCCCACCTGGATGCAAGAGGCCTTGTCCCTGTGGGATTTGTGGAGCCACCGCATGCAGGAGGAGGGGTTCAAAAGCCCAGGGCGGCCAGGCCTGGCACCAGCCACGGTCCTGGGAGCAGGAGCGGCTGCAGCTGCCGGTTTTACGGATGGAATACCCTGCTCGGTGGGGAAGGGCTGGGCCAACGTCCCTGCGCTCATAAGCTGAAGAGCTGGATTTGAACCAGGCCCCGAGGTCCCAGAACAGGCGCCTGTGACACCAGCCAGCCAGATGGGCCACCTCAGCTCAGCGCCCCTCCCCAGTGCCACAGAAGAGAAATCGGAGGCTGGGCAGTGGAGAGGGAGGGGCTCGAACCCAGAGCTCTTTCTGGTTCCCACAGCAGCTTCTCAGTTCAAAAAAAAAAAAAAGAAAAAAGAGGCCACTTTCTGTCCCCAATAGGCCAGAGCTGTGGGGAGCCGGGGTGGCTGTGGCCTGCACCCTACACCCGCGTCCCTGCTGAAATTCAAAAAGCAGAGAGCTATTTCTGCTTGGGTTAAACATTCCTCAAAGCCACATTCCTGCCGCGCTCCCCCTCCTCCCCTGCCAGGGAATCCAGAGCCAGGGCCTGAACGCCCCACCAGCTCCCCGGAAGTGCCTGAGCCGCAGCAGCCCTGCACCCCTCCCAGACGCCCCACCTGGGCTCTCAGGAGGCAGCACCGCCCCAAGGCCCCGGGGTTGGGGCACCCTGGAGCTGCAAGATGTGACATCCCGGCTAACAGAGAGAGGGACAGCTAGGGAGCCCTAAGAGGGGCATCCAAAGGTGCAGCAAGTGGGGCTGGACCCAGGACCCCAACTCCAGGCTCCTGACCATCCCTAGGGACAGCTGGTCAGCTTGGAGAGTGCGGCCCGGCGGAGGAGGCAAAGCCAGCGGCCAGCAAGAGGGCGCCTTGGGCCGGGCGTGGTGGCGCACGCTTGTTATCCCAGTACTTTGGGAGGCGGAGACCGGAGGATCAGCCAGCCTCAGCTCTCTCTCTCTCTCTCTCTCTCTCTCTCTCTCTCTCTCTCTCTCCCTGTCTCTCTCTTTCTACCTAGTGAGGCCCTCCGCAACTTCGTGAGACCTGGTTTCAAAATAAAGTATAAAAAAAAATAGGGCCGGGGCGTAGCGCGGAGGTAGAATGCCCCTGGGTTCAATCCCCGGTACCGCAAAAAAAAAAAAAATAAATAAATAAAGAGGGCGCCTTGGAAAGCTCAAAGCATTCCATGGAGGAAGGGATGCTCAGGGGCCGTCCCTGGGTGGCTCTGGGCTCTCACACACAGCCTCCAGGGAGATCCCAGTCACCCGGGGTCCTCTGTCACGGTGCATCGTTCCTAGGAGGACTTGACCTCTTCCTTGTCCGACAGTCACTTCTGAGGGACCCAGGTTGTGCCAGATATTGGGCGGGGTGGGGGGGCAGCCGGGGGCACTCAGCACACCCCCGCCTCAGGCACAGCCCCTCCCAGCCCAAGCCTACAGGCGCCCCCAAAACAGGGACAGAGTGACTGTGAAATTATGCACACTGCTGCCGAGCTCACGGGCTGGGAGGCCCCTTGAGAGCAGCAGGTGCTGGGCACAGGGTCCGCACCTGAGCCCCCACTGGGATGGGTGGGGGCTGAGAAGGCCGTTGATGGCTGGGGACCAGGAGCCAGCACCCCATGCACCTCCTGTCAAGGCTTCTGGGACACCTCCCACTACCTGCCCTACGGCCTCGTTCCCAGAGGCAGAGGTTTCCCCAAGTTTCCACAGAAGACAGAACATCTAGAACTTAAAATGCAAGGATCCTATCCACTGTCCGACCTCAGTATCCAGTGTCCCGACCATCCCAGGAGGCCGGGACACTTGGCCAGCGTCTGGCACTCCAGCAACTGCTTGGATGCCCCTAATGATGGGGCACTCACTACCCTACACCGGCAGCTCTAAGGTCTGGAGGCTCACAGAGATCACGGGAGGCGGGCTCACGGCAGGGAGGGTGTGGCTCTGGCTCAAAGCCTGAGCCCCCATTGGCTCCTGACTGGCCCGAGGCCTGGTCACGTCCCTGAGCCTGCCTGGGCCTCCTTTTCATCGCCTGGGCACAAGAGTCCCTCTGTGACACCTGTACTCAGCACTCCTGGCACCAAGTACCGACTCCACAGACTGAGGTCGCCGTCACCGCCATTCCTCCCGCTAATGGCCTTCCATGTCCATGGGCTCCTGGGGGCCACCGCAGCCGGGGCAGAGGGGACTGAGAAAGCTGTGGCAACCAGTCCCAGAGCCAGCCCTGACCTCCCAGCTGCCCGTCCAGTTCCCTGTGGGCCTGTGACCCCTCCCAGAGCCCCCACCCCCAGGGCACCCACACTTACAACCTGCACAGAACTGTGCACACACCGCCACGCGTGCATGCACAGACGTACCGCCTCTCCCACTCCTGACACATGCCACGACCCCATCACTCCTGCTCTCAGCATGACACACGAGTCGGGACCTGCACACGTGACCCACAGAGCCCACCCTGCCTGAGACACCCAAACGGTCCGGCCTGCACTCCCCGCACACCTCCATGAGGCATCTGTTTGTTTGTTTGTGGTACTGGGGATGGAACCCAGGGGCATTCTCCCTCTGAACTACACCCCCAGCCCTATTTTATTTTTATTTGGAAACAGGGTGTTGCTAGGTTGATGAGTCTCACTACTTATTGAGGCTGTCCTCGAACCTGTGATCCTCCTGTCTCAGCCTCCCAAGTACTGGGATTACAAGCATGCGCCACCACACCCGGCTCCACAGAGGCGTCTGGCACCTCCCACCAGTGCAGGCCCCTCACCACGCCCCAGGGGCGAAAGGCGCAGCTGCAGGGCCCCACAGGATGGGGCTCAGACCCCGCTGCACCACTCATCAGCAACGTGGCCACAGGCCACCCTGGCCCCTCGGAGCCTCTTGTTCATCTGTAACATGGAGACCACACAGGGTTCCTGGGAGAGGTCGGTGACAAATGCTCCTAAACTTGGGTCACAGAACATGATTGATACGGGACTCTCGCAGCATCTGTTGCTAACATGTTCTTCATCACCACTGAGGAGCTACCAAGCTCCACGCCTATTCTTTCTTTCTGTGTGTGTGTGTGTGTGTGTGTGTGTGTGTGTGTGTGTGTGGTACTGGGGATTGACCCAGGGCCCTCTACTCCTGAGCTATACCCCTAGTCCCTCTTATTCTTTAATTTCAAAACATGGTCTTGCTAAGTTGTTGAGGCTGGCCTCCAACCTGAGATCCTCCTTTCTCAGCCTCCCAAGTATTGGGATGACAAGTGTGTGCCACCGCACCCCACTTTCAGGTCTATTATTTCTAACCTCCCATCAACCCTGCATTATAAGGATGTTATTATGCCCAACTCACAGATGAGCAAGCTGAGACGTCCAGGAGCTAGGAACTAGGTCTAGACTGAGAGGACCCAGGTCATCAGACACCAGGACCCAAGCACCCTCTGTCCCCAGGCCCTGGTGCACCTTCCCCATGAAGTCTCACCATCTGCCAATCTGAATGATGTACAAAAAGAGACACATGTCCCAGAGGGGACTAGAGACTCCAAAGTCACTGCCACTGTCCGGGCTCTGATGGATCTGGGACTGAAGCCCAGGCAGGCCGTTCTCCGCCCTCTGAGCCCAGATGCACAGGATCCCGAGCCCGGCATTTTGGAGCGCCCCCCCCCCCCGGCCCCCAACTTCACAAAGCAGGAGTGAGATGCAGCAGGATCAAGCCGCGGACCCAGCCGGCCCAAACGCAGAGGCTCTTCATGTTAACAGGCACTCCCAGCTGAGCCGAGGGTCTGGGACGGCTGGCCTGGGGCTCCCCAGCAGGATGGCCAAGGACTCCTGTCCAATGATGCCACCAGCTTCCTGGGAGAGCATTTAGTGAGCACTTACTGTGTGCCCGTCCTGCGCGTGCCTCTACCCATCTGCTCCCCTGCCCATCCCCATCTCAGCTCAGAGATGCGAGTGCCCCTCCAGGATCACACAGCCGGAAAGTGGCAGCGTGCACTTTGGAGCCCTTAATCCTCAGCTGAGCTCTGACCCCAATTTCTTTTTTTTTTTTTTTTTTTTTTTTTGCAGTACTGGGATTGAACCCAGGGGTGTTCTACCTCCGAGCTATACCCCGGGACTCACAAAGTTGCGGAGGGCCTCACTAAGTAGCTGAGGCTGGCCCCCAACCCGGATCCTCCAGTCTCCACCCCCCAAGTACTGGGATTACAAGCGTGAGCCACCACACCAGGCTTGACCTCAATTTCAAGTTATTTTACAACCCGGGTAAACAGACCTCACATGGGATGTGCACATTGTTTCAACTTATAGTAACAGTAACAAGGATGCTCCTTTTAATTGATACTGAGTTTTCTCTTGACTGAGCTAAAGATGCAGGACAAGCTGAGCCTATCAGAAATCTTCAATGAAAACAACAAAACCCCCCATCTGGACCCAACAGCCAATGCCCCAGGGCACCGGCCAGTGAGAGGCGCCCTGTGCGGAGTCAGGGGTCCCTGATTCCTGCCATTTGCTTCTGTGTGGTCTTGGGGAAGCCGCCTCACCTCCGTGGTGCTCAATCTGTCCATCTGTAAAACGAGGGCGCTGGACTCCAGTGACCCCGAGGCTCCTCCAGCTCAAGGGTTCTAGGATTCGATTTAATAGTAATCCAAGAAATGGACAGGAAACAGTGAACTTCCGAATCTTTCCTTCCCCCTAAAATTGGCAATGATGAAGAAAAACAATAATACCCGGTGCTGGCAAGGATGCAGGAAAGTAGCCACTCTCTCATCCACTTTTGCTGAAAATGTAAATTGGAACCTCCTCTCTGGAGAGCAATTTAGCAATTTTTAATCAAAAGCGTTTTTAAATGTCCCCAGCCTTAAACTCCATAGTGTCCAGTTTTGGTTCTTTATTTGTTTGTTTGTTTAGTACTAGGGATTGAACCTAGGGGCATTCTACCTCTGAGCTATACCCCCAGCCCTATTTTTTATTTTTATTTTGAAATAGGGTCTCACTAGGTTGCTGAGAGTCTCACTCCTGGCTGAGGCTGTCTGAGTCTTCCTTCTGGTTATACCTGGAGTCTGTCCTTCATGCCAGCCCCACTTATACCCTAGTCCATCACCAAGATCGTCTCGCTCTCAATCACTACCCCCCTCAATCCATTCTTTGGACTGTACCCACGAATAATCTCCCCAAACCCAAAGCAAATGTGGCTCATCATTTCCCTTCCAGAGCTCCTCGCCCATCTTAGAAAATGTCCAAATCCTTCCTGGGGCCTCCTGGGGGTGATGTAGGCCTGGATCACTCTCTGACAGTGTCCCCCACGGCCCACACTTTGCCCCGAAAGGCTCAATCCTGACCTGGGAGTCAAGGAAGCTCCATCCATTCCATCCCAAGGAGGCCTCAGCCAAGGACGTGCACCTCGCACAGTGGGATGCGAGAGCCCTCTGGGGTAGGGTGGGACAGGAGCCCCGAGTGGCAGGAAGAGCAGGGGCCCCGGCATTGGCCAGCTCTGCTCTCTCTGCACGGGAGGGCAGGCTTAGGGTCCATGGAGCGCCTCCTGCTGGAGAAGGCTTGCACCCCTGGGGCCCGCTCCTGCCAGGAGGGGTTGGGAGGGTCCCCTGGGAGCCAGGAACCTTGCAAAACCCTTGTGGCGCCCAATTCCTCCCCAGCTCCAAGGTCTCCCACCAAGCCCATTTTGCAGAACAGGGAGAAAGACTTCCCTGCCCAAGGGAAGGGCCAGAAGACCAGAACATCTGGCCCCTGAGCCATCAGGGACTTGTGCCAAGTGGCTCCGTCCCTTTCTGGTCCTCCCTGGACCTCAGCGCACTCTCCAGGGGGGGTCCAGGAGCTGTGTGGGGGGTGTCACAGTGAGAGTTCAGAGAAGGTCGTGGCACCACCAGGGGCCCTGGCCCCGCTCTCCAGGACAGTCCTTTCCTGACAGCCCAGCTGGTGTTTCTTGCCCTCGTGCGTGCCCTGGTGTTGAGTCCGACCCAGGTTCCTCTCCCTGCTGCTTTGCTGGATCCCCATAGGAGGCAGGAAGGCCTCCTTGGTTTCCCCCGGCAGAGGACGATTCAGGACCACAGAAGCCACCTCCGTGCCACGGTCCTTCCCTCTCCGTGGTGGTTCACCCCTCGCCTGGCCGTGGGACCCTCCACACCTTCAGGGAGCCATCTCTCCAGGTCCCACGCCTGTCCCAAGATGGTACCAGATACTGCCTCCCCCAACGCATGTCTCGCCCCACTCTGGTGGACAGATTTGGGCAGAGGGAGTAATGGTCAGAGAATATTCTTTTTGGGGGGAGCAGGGATGGAACCCAGGGGCATTCTACCTCTGAGCTACACCCCAGCCCTATTTTATTCTTTATTTTGAATCAGGGTCTCACTAAGTGGCAGAGGACCTCACTAAGTAGCTGAGGCTGGCCGTGAACCCAGATCCTCTAGTCTCAGCCTCCCAAGTGCTGGGATTACAAGCATGTGCCACCACACCCCGCAAAGGGTCTCGCTAAGTTGCTGCAGGTCTTCTCTGGCCTTGATCCTCCTGTTGCAGCCTCCCAAGCACTAGGATTACAAGCGTGCGCCACCACGCCCAGCTGGTCAGAGAATATTCTTTTTTTTTTTTTTTTTTGCGGTACCAGGGATTGAACCCAGGGGTGTTCTACCTCTGTGCTACACCCCCAGTCCTATTTTTATTCTTTATTTTGAAACAGGGTCTCACTAAGTTGCGGAGGGCCTCACTAAGTAGCTGAGGCTGGCCGCGAACCCAGATCCTCCTGTCTCAGCCTCCCAAGTACTGGGATTACAAGCGTGCACCACCACGCCCAGCTTTCCAGAGAATATTCTTTATTCCGTAGGAGGGACCCACATGAGTCCCAGGACAGGCCCAAACCAGAGACCCAACATCCTAAAGGGTAACACCAGACCCGTAAGGGCCTGGGTACTGGGTGTTGAACCCAGGGGCATTCTACCTCCAAGCTACACCCCCAGCCCTATTTTATTTTTTATTTTGAAATAGGCTCTCGCTAAGTTGCTGCGGCTGGCCTAGAACCTGCAATCCTCCTGTCTCAGCCTCCCAAGTACTGGGATTACAGGTGTGGACCACCATGCCCAGCTCCACTCTCTGCTGGGGTCACAGGGGCGTTGTTGCTGGCCACGAGGCTGCATGTCGCCTCCTCCCGTCCATAAGCTGCTCTGCACTGGGCACCATCCTGCGCATCGGAAAGAGGCAGAAGAGACTCAAGGTTGGCTAGAAGGTCAAGGCTGAGCCAGGCCTGACCGAGAGCAACAAGGAGGAGGTGACACCCCAAGCCCTGGACCGAGGGTCCCTGGGGGTGAGGCTAAGATGCCTTCGCAGATGTGCTCAGAACGGGACAAAGGCCGGAGCCTCGTGTGCTCCCGAGCTCAGGCTCCCTGGTGCTATGTCCTGATGCTGGTGCTGATGCTGGTGCTACGACCTGATGTTGGGCGCTATGTCTCTCCCGTCCACATCTCTACCTGTGCCAGCACGCACTTAACAGGAGGTGAACGGCAGGGCAGCCTCAGCACGGGCAGTGGAGGCCGCAGGGGAAAAGCGAGACCCTGCTAGGACCCGGGGATCCAATCACGACCCTGCCCCCCAGCCCCCGCACCTCCACGCTACGCGCAAAGACCACGGTCATAGGAAGAGTCCTCTGCCCAGAGATGAAAATTACCTGCAAAATATTTTTAAGATCGGTTCACAATGAAGCTGAACTGTGCGTTGAATCAATATTAATAATGATTACTAGCCTGGCGTAGTGGCACATGCCCGTAATCTCAGTACTCAGGGGCAGAGACAGGAGGATCATAGGTTTGAGAACAGCCTCAGCAACTTAGTGAGACCCTGTTTTAAAATAAAAAAGGGAGCTGGGCGTGGTGGCGCACGCTTGTAATCCCAGTACTTTGGGAGGCGGAGACTGGAGGATCTGGGTTCTCGGCCAGCCTCAGCTCTCTCTCTCTCTCTCTCTCTCTGTCCCTCTCTCTCTCTCTCTACTTAGTGATGCCCTCCGCAACTTCGTGAGACCCGGTTTCAAAATAAAGTATAAAAAATAGGGCCAGGGGTATAGCGCGTTGGTAGAACGCCCCTGGGTTCAATCCCCGGTACCGCAAAAAAAAAAAAGAGGCCAGGTGTGGTGGCACACGCTTGTAATCCCAGTACTTGGGAGGCTGAGACAGGAGGATCCGGGTTCGAGGCCAGCCTCAGCTACTTAGTGAGGCCCTCCGCAACTTAGTGAGACCCTGTTTCAAAATAAAGAATAAAAAATAGGACTGGGGGTGTAGCTCGGAGGTGGAATGCCCCTGGGTTCAATCCCCGGTACCACAAAAAAAGAAAAGAATTTTTAAAATTTTAAAAATAAAAAAGGGCTGGGGGAGTAGCTTGGAGGTAGAATGTCACTGGGTTCAATCCCCAGTACCAATAATAACAATAATAATAATAATGATAATGATGATGATTATTGAGCACTTACCATGTACGGTGGATTATATTAGGCCAATGCTATCTGTGCATTACCTTGTCTACTTCTTACATCCTTCTGAGAAGGGTACCATGAGCACACCCATTTTGCAGATGAAGAAACTGAGGCTCAGTTAGGCAAGAAGGCTGGACTATCCCACAGCCTGAGCACACGGGGAGGCAATAGCCTCATCAATAATGTGGAAAAGTGTGGGCCGGGCCTCAAAGAAGTCTGGCCACACTAGCCATGGCCCTGTGAGTCCTGGCTGGGCAGGTAGCAGCCGAAGGGACCCTCCACCTCTTGCTACCCTGCTGCTCCTAGACAGATGGAAACTATGACAGGAAGGCTGGGGGTGGGTCACAGCACACGGATGATTTAAATAATCTTTTCTGCAAAGGAAGAAAAAAAATCTGCTCTGGGTGTTAAGCCTGAAAGACAGAGGGATTTGGCAGGCTGAATCCAGATGTGTCTAAAAAGGACCACACAGCTGGAACCTCCAGACCTCCCCCTGCATCCTGACGCACACACACACAGACCACAGGCAGAAGTGCCACCAGGGATGGCACCCAGCACCCACTCAGGTGTAGACATCTGGGGCTCCCCCAGCCCCACCTGCCATGTAGCCATGGCTACATGAACATGGCTACATGGTTCAAGGTGGCCTCGAACCCCCAGTAGACGTCAGAACTGGGGCTCCCCACAACCAAGATCTGTACTTGTCAAGAATGCAAATTCCGGGGTCCCTGGCACAGACCTAAGGACTTGGAAGCCCCGAAGGGTGGCCCAAGCACACTGGGACTTAACAAGCTCGCCGGGAGACGGTGGCATTTGAGAATTCTTCCTGGGTGGCTCTTCCCTTGACCCTGTACACAGAACCCCCCAGAACAAAGAGCAGATGGCCCGCTCCCTGTCAGAAGGAAGCCCAGCGGGGGGCCTGGCCCAGGCCGCAGGCTTTCTCTGCGTGTCCTCCTGGGAGACTTTTCAGTCAACAAATATCTGTGGACCTACTACGTGCCGGCACAGAGGGGGAGACAGCTGTCAACCACATAGATAGGGACCTGGACTGAGGGAGCTGGGGTCAACTAGAGAGACAGACAGGAGGCGAATGAGCCCACCACCCCTTCCCCGCCCCAAATAAGGGCGTCTACATAGGAAAAGTACCCCGGCTGACTCTCCCAGACCGAAACTGTTCCAAGTCTCCAAAGGCCTTTAAAAATAGCCCAGCCCAGCACCAACGGGCCAGTTCCTAACAAAGCTTTGTGGGCTCAACTTCTCCCAAAGTTGACAGGGTAGCCCCAGAGATGGGGGCTGGACAAGAGGACCCCACCCCCACCCCAGGCCTCTTCCCACCCAGAATTCACCATCGAGAGCTTAATGCAGGAACCAGAAAGGGAGATGCCGAAGCGCTCTTGGCCTGAGCGCCCTGTCTTTCCCCAGCAAAGCTTTGGACGACCTAAGCGCGAGTCCCAGCCCCTCCTGAGCCGTCTCCATGTGCCACCTCCCCTCCCTGAGCCTCAGTTTCCTCATCTGTAAAGGGAGATAGATGGCAACGGTACCCGACACACACACCTAGATCTGGTGCTGAGGATCCATGTGCTAACGATGCGGAGAGCCGGAGCGCATGACGTGCTCAGTAAGCACGACCCCCGGTTTCACGCGGCTCACTGCGCCCCCCGCCCTACCACGGCCTGCTCCGCCCATGCCACCATTCCTGGAGAAGTCCACCATGCCCTCTGCCTTCCCCAGGGACAGGAAGCCCGGGAGGTCCCACCTGCAGCCAGCCTGCTGACAGCTGTGGGTCACATCTGGACTGAGCTTAAAGGAGGGCCTGGCAAATCCCACAAATCAACAGCCACACTGGAAAGGGCCACCCATGCACCTTGGAGAGAGAGAGAGAGAGAGAGAGAGAGAGAGAGAGAGCCCCAGGGCCCGGAGCTTCACCCTCCAAGGAGCAGCTAGTGGATATGACCTTCTCACTGCAAAATTCCACCGAGGAAGGGCCAATACCAGCACTGTCAGGAAAGCCCCCTTTGTCCCGAACACATGGGGGCGAGGGGTGAGGGGCTGAAGCACAGCCTGGCCAGACCTGCAAATGTGCCCGGAAGACGGATGGGGCAGGGGGGAGGCGGGAGCAGAGCCTGTGCAATGCACCAGGGCTGCCTCCCTCTGCACATGGGGCTGGCCGTCAACCTGCTACCGCTGGGGGTGGTGCAGAGGGGCGCAGCCCACACAGCGGCCCAGGTGCAGGGTCCAGGTCCCAGCCCAAGCCCTGGGCCACAGCCCCTTCCGAGTCAAAGGGCCAGGCACAGGCTCTTCTAGGGGGGCAGGCATCCCTCTCCCCATCTCCCCCAAAAGACAGGGTGGTCAGGACCCAGTGCCATTAACCCCTGGCATGCCAGGTCACCTCTGGAGAGACTGCAGGGAAGGGGGAAGCCTGGTAAGGAGAAACGGGGGGGGGGGGCTGGAGAGTTGTGAAGTTGTGTCACAGAGAGAGACACACTGGCACTGATCGACACAAGTCCAAAGCCCGCAGGTCTTCCTTATGCGACTGTCCCAGGTTAAACGATCAAACCCACTGGATCAGCTAGATGTACCAACCCATTTCCCGGTGTGACAGAGACACAGGGAGGGAGGTAAGATGGGAGGAATTCAGACTACAACGGAGACAACCAACAGGGTGCCAGGACCCCTTCCCCCATCACTGCCATGAGCTCTCTGTCAAGTCTCGCCACCACCCCCCCACACACACACACACGATCGGGGCCAGGGAGGGGGCGACAGGCCAACCTCCCGGCAGCAGCAGCAGCAGCAGCAGCAGCAGCAGCATCGTGATGCATGAATCACCCGCCCGCCGCGCTCCTGCCAGGCGGCTCCGCGCAGCCCAGCCGCCCCGCACCGGGCGCCCCTCCCGGGACCACCGCCCCACCCCTGCACGCCCCCTACCCCTGGGGCCGCTCTGCCGGCGGGGGCGGCGGGCGGGCCGGGTCCCCTCCCGGCCGGGGGCGGCCCCACGCGGGCTGACGGGCGGCGCGGGCCGGGGCTGGGGCGGGGGTAGAACAATGGGGCAGGTGCGGGGCAGGGCAGGGCGCGGCCGGGCGGCGGGGGAGGGGCGCGCGCATGGCGGGCGCGGGGGCGCGCACTCACAGTAGGTTTTCCTGGTCAGCTCCTCCACAACTTCAGGCTTCAACTTGCTGTTGGACTTCCCCATCCTCGGCGCCGCGGCCCCCGCCCCCCGGGCCGGGCCCGGTCGGGGCGCCCAGCGGGAGGGCCGGGCCGGGCCGGGCGGGCGGCGGGCGGCGGGCGGCGGGCGGGCCGCGCCTTTGTGTGCGCCGGGCGGCGGCGGCGGCGAGGGTCGGGGCGCGGGCGGGCGGGAGCGGCGCGGTGGCGCGGCGGCCGGCGCTCGGAGCCGCGGTCGTCCCTGGTTACTGGGCTGCGCGGCACATGCTCGCTCCGCGCCGCCGCCCGCTCCCGCTCCCGCCCGCACGGCGCGCCAGGGGTGGACCCGAGCCGCCACTCAGCGCCGGCGCCTCCTCCCCGGCCGCGCAGCCCGCCGCCCCTCCTCCGCCATCGCCGGCGCCGGAGCGGGAGCCCCGCGGGGCAGACGTGCGTCCATCCGCGCGGAGGAGGCGGGCGCGGGGACGCGGCCCCGGGCCTCCCCGGCCGCCCCCCGAGCGGCTGTCACGGTGTGCGGGGAGACACCCACCCGCGGCCTGGGGGAGCTCACTCCCTGCCCGGGGCGAGGGACGGGGGAAGCGTCGCACCCGTCCCCCTACGGGTGGACCCCGGAGGGAGAGCGCCCTTCCCTGCGCGGGGCTCCAGGCCGGCGTGAACCGAGGGGGAGAGAAGGCCGAGACCTTGGGGAGGGGACCGGCAAGCCCCCCGTCCCCGCGGAGCTGGCCTCTCCCCCACCCCAGCCCACGAAGGCAGATCCGCAGGGGTGGCAGGGCTAGACCTGTGCAGGGGGCGTGGGTCGGGCGGGAGGCTGGGGTCAGTGGCTCCTGCTCCGGCCCCCAGATGCACCGCTGCAAGTGGACAGAGGAGGGGTCCAGGGGCAGACTCCAGCGCCGCCGTCCCTGGCCAGCCACCCTGGCTGAAATGTCAACGCATTCTGAGACCTTTCCTATCCTTCCCATCTTTGCGTTTCCTCCTTAGCACCTGCCACAAACCTGACCTGTTTTCTCTCTGCAGTTTGCCTGTTCCTCCTCTGTAGCACCAGCCCTGGCCTAGGAGACCTGCAGCCTCCAGAAGGCCGCCTGAGGGGCAGTGGTCACTCAGCAACCTCAGCAAAGAGTGAAGAACCGAGCTCAGGGTGGGGGAGCCCACGCTCTAGGCCAGAGGGGCGAGGCCCTGGGCAGCATCTTTTGTATCCCCACTTTTTCAGTGTTGGGACCTCAGGGGGTCCAGAGTCCAGAAGAACACTGACCAGGATGGACAGCACCTTTCAGCCCCCAGCTGTCCCTTCTACCTGCAGACGCATCCCCAGCCCCTCCCTGCAGGCCTCCCCGGGTCCACAGCCTCGAATGAGGATGTCCTCACTGGCTTGAGGGGCCCGTTCTGTGCAGTAAGTGGGAGGACTTAGATCCAGAAGCTGGGGCCTGCTCTAGATGTGGGAGCAGGATGTCCCAAGCGTGAGGACCAATTCAAAATGGACACCAAGCTGGGCATGGTGGCACACCCCGGTAACCCCAGTCCTTGGGAGGCTGACACAGGACGATCACAGGTTCCAGGACAGCCTCAGCAAGTAGTGAGATGCTCAGCAACCTAGGGAGACCCTGCTTCAAAACAACAACAAAAATAAGATTGGGCTGGGGGTGGTGTAGCTCAGGGTAGAACGCCCCTGGGCTCAATCCCCAGTAACACACACACACACACACACACACACACACACACACACACACCAGTGAGGAGCTCAGAGCTGCCCAGCTGGCCTGAGCATTGTGCCTGGGGGAGGCAGGGGACGGGACCTGGCAGGCGCAACAGTGACAGGGTGTCAGTTGAAGCCCTATGAGAAATCCAGGTCTCAGGCAGTATTTTTCACTCACAGTACATATGTCATGTTGTGCTGGGTGCCAGGGACACCACCATGACCAACAGGGGAGTTCACGGACCTGCCCCAGGGGCCCCATGGCACCCACAGAATACTAGTGACAAACACGAGCACTGGGGCCCAAGCGGGGGACAGACATGGAAATGCCTGCGGAGAATCAGGGAGGTTCTGGAGGTTTCCCAGATACAGCCCATCGTAGGGCAAATATTTAAGGAGCACCTGCTGTGTGCCAGGCCTCTGGGGATTTAGACAACACCCCTGCCATTGGGGAGCTTACAGTTATTATTATTAGTGTGTGTGTGTGTGTGTGTGTGTGTGTGGTACTGGAGATGAAACCCAAGGGCATTCAACCTCTGAGCTACACCTCCAGCCCTATTTTATTTTTCATTTGAAATCAGGGTCTCACTAAGTTGCAGAGGGCCTCACTAAGTTGCTGAGGCTGGCCGCGAACCTGCAATCCTCCTGTTTCAGCCTCCCAAGTACTGGGAGCTTACAATTTAGTGAGGGAAGAACAATAAACAACATGCAAAAGTAAGAAACACAATATGTCACGTAAGCAATAAACAAAGTGGCATGAGTAAAAGAGATGACATTCTCAGGTGAGAAGATAAAAAGGAGGCAGGGTGGGGGCAGGAGGTTCGGGGGGGCTGCAAGGTTTGATTTGACTTGATTTCTTTTGTGGCACCAAGGATGAACCCAGGGCATCGCACACGCTAGGCAGGCACTCTTCCGCTGAGCCCCAGACCTTTTTATTTTTATTTTGAGTCAGGGGCTTACTAAGTTGCCGAGGCTGGCCTCAAACTTGCAATCCTCCTGCCTCAGCCTCCCCAGTCGCTGGGATTTCAGTGCCCCATTCAGCTGTGAGCTTTTTAAGGGAGATGGCGTCTCTCTGAGAAGGGTTATTGAACAGTGACCTGAAGGGGGAGGAGGAGCAGAGAGGGAGCACGGAGAGCATGTTCATTTTCTGTTGCTAATGACAGAATACCACAGACGGGCTGAGTTATAAAGAAAAGAGGCTGGCGTGGCCCATGGTTTTGGAGATTCAAGGTCCAGGGGCTGCGTCTGGTGATGGCCTTGCTGGCCCAATGCAGGGCCTCACATGTCAGGAGACGTGTGTGCACGTACATGCATGCATGCATGCATGTGTGTCTGGTCTCTCTTCTTCTGAAGCCACCAGATTCAAACATGGAGGCACCACCCTATTTACCTTCTCTAATCCTGATCTCCACTCAGAGGCCCCACCTCTAAACGCCATAGACGGATTAAATCTCCACCCTCTTAATACCTCACAAAGGGAATTAAGTCGCCACGTGTGAGCCCTTGGGGACCCTCAAGCCCCAGCGGAGGGCAAGACAGAGAGCTGGGGACGAGGGTGGGCTCCAGGGGTCTGGCCATGTTTAGCCGGATCCGCTGCACGGAGACTCTAGAGGCAGGTGTGAGCAGAAACAGGACTGGACAGAGGTCACCTCGTCATCAGCCAGGAGGCAGGGGTGGCCGGGTCCGGCGGCAGGGATGGAGAGGAAGAGCTCCGATGAGACTCAGATATATTTTGAGGGTAGTGACAGTCGCAGTGTTGCCTAAAGGACTGCGGGACGAGTGGGAGGCAAGGAGGAGGGGGGTCAAAGACGAACGCTCAGGTTTTTGACCTGGGCAACTGCAGAATGGGGTGTCTGTCTGCTAAAGTGGGGAGTGCGCAGGTTTGGGGCAGGAAGAGCCGGGGTCTGTTTCTGGAGAGGTGAAGGATGAGAAGCGCAGTGGATGTCCAAGCCAAGATGCAGACAGGCGGTGACACCGGAGGCTGGAGCTTGGGGACAGCTGGGCTGCAGGTAGAGGCCGGAAGACATCTTGGAGGAGACCCCAGCGGGAGCCAGCGGAGCCCGAGAAGGTCAGACAGGGAGAAGCGGGGGTGTCTGTGACCACAGGGAGGGGGCGTTCTAGAAGGGATGGGAGGAGGGGGACTTGGGAAGGGGGAGATGACCAGGGATGGGTCGGGCAAGGGTGTCTCAGGCCACCCGGTGTGGGGACATCATATCCGAAAGGTGTGGGCCTTAGCCAGGTGTGGTGGTGCACACCTGTAATTCCAGTCCTTGGGAGGCTGAGACAGGAGGATTGCAGGTTTGAGGTCAGCCTTAGAAATTTAGTGAGACTCTGTTTCAGAATAAAAAATAAAAAGGGCTGGGGGGTAGCTTGGATGTAGAATGCCCCTGGATTCAATCCCAATACCCCCCCTCCAAAAAAAGGTGTGAGCCTTGCACCAGCCACCCCTTCTGTCCTGACCTGGTTTTCAACCCAAAGGCTCCCTGCCCTGGTGAGTTGGAAGTGTCTCAGCTCTAGCCACCTGGAGCAAGGGCTCGGGCCCACTGTCCCTTGCACCCTGGTCACTCTCCAGTGACAGAGGCTCCAGTTTCTTCTGCCCTGGAATTTGGTGTTTAAGAGAAGAAAAGGGAGCCAGGTGCAGTGGCACCTGCCTGTAATACCAGAATTTGGGAGGCTGAGACAGGAGGATTTCAGGTTTGAGGCCAGACTCAGCAACTTAGAGAGACCCTCAGCAACTTAGCAAGACCCTGTTTCAAAAAATAAAAAAGAGCCAGGCATGGTGGCACATGCTTGTAATCCCAGTACTTGGGAGTCTGAGACAGGAGGATCGCAGGTTCGAGGCCAGCCTCAGCTACTTAGTGAGGCCCTCCGCAACTTAGTGAGACCTTGTTTCAAAATAAAGAATAAAAAATAGGGCTGGGGGTGTAGCCCAGAGGTAGAATGCCCCTGGATTCAATCCCCCAGTACCACCAAAAAAAAAAAAAAAAAACACGAAAGAAACCCTAACACATGCCTATAATCCCATGATTTGGGAGACTAAGACTGGAGGAGCACAAGTTTAAGGCCAACCTCAGCAACTTAGCCAGACCCTCAGCAACTTAACAAGATCTGTTTCAAAATAACAAGTAAAATAGGTCTGGAGGTATAGCTTAAAGGTAGAATACCCCTGGGTTCAATCCCCAGTAACACACACACACACACACACATACACACACACACACACACCAGCCAGGCTTCATGGCACACACCTGTGATCCCAGCTATGTAGGAGGCTGAGGCAGGAGGATCACAAATTTGAGACCAGTTTAATGAGACCCTAAATAAGACTGGGGATGTAACTCAGTGGTAGAGCACCTGCCTAGCATGTGCAAGGTCCAGGCTTAATTCCCAGAACCCCAAAACAAAACCAAAAAAACACAGGTTACAAACCACTGTGTATAGGTTAATCAAATTACACACACACACACGTGCCCGTGTGGGAAGCAGCCTGAAGCCACGCTCCCTAGATGGTGTCACAGCCATTACTAAGGGAGGGAGGACACGTCATGTTTATTTTCTCCTCCCATCTACATTTTTCTCGCACTTTCTATCAAGATATAATTCACATATCATAAAATCCATCACCCTAGAGCGTCCGACTCAGCAGTTTTAGTGTATTCCCTGCGCCGTGCAACCATCAACGCCATCAAGTTCCAGAATTTCAGCTGTATTTTATACAGATTGTTTCCTACAATTCAGGGCTTCTGAGCAAGAAAAATATTGGTCAAGTCACTGTGCTCATCTGCAGACACCCAGAGCAGGAGGTCTTCCTGAGCCAGCGACGTCCCTGTGCTCCTCCTCCCTGGCCCAGACCCCGGCCCTCCAGACGGGGGAATCAATATGATGAGCACAGCCCGGTGTGGTGGTGCACGCTTGGAATCCAGTACTTGGGAGGCTGAGACAGGAGAATCGCAGGTTCAAGACCAGCTTTAGTAATTTATCGAGGCCCTCAGCAACTTAGTGACCCTGTTTCAAAATAAAAAATAGGGCCGGGCGTGGTGGCGCACGCTTGTAATCCCAGTACTTTGGGAGGCGGAGACTGGAGGATCCGGGTTTGCGGCCAGCCTCAGCTCGCTCCCTCTCTCCCTGTCTCTCTCTCTCTCTCTCCTTAGCAAGGCCCTCCGCAACTTCGTGAGACCCAGTTTCAAAATAAAGTATAAAAAAAAAATAGGGTCGGGGGCGTGGGACGGAGGTGGAACGCCCCTGCGTTCAATCCCCGGTACCGCAAAAAAAAAAAAACAAAATAAAAAATAGGGCCGGGGGTATAGCTCAGAAGTAGAATGCCCCTGGGTTCAATCCTCAGTAACACACACACACACACACACACACACACACACACACACACACACACACACACGAATGCTGGGGGATCTGCATTTTAACCCAGCCTCTAGTCCTCCCCCTGCTTTTCAGCCCAGAGCAGTCCCTCCTCCTATTTTACAAGGTCTCCCAGGAGAGGGACTTCAGAAGCGTGCTCAGTGCTCTTCCAGACACCCGTGGGGGAGGACACTACACACAGGGTGGGCAGAGTGGGATTAGATGTCCCCGAGGCTGCTGCGTCCTGGGCTTCAGCCACCTCCCCCATGGGACTGGCGGCCCTGGCGGGATCTCTCCCAAGGCCTCAGTGGGCGCGTTCAGGGCCTGACAGGGCGGGTCCGTCTAGGCATCTATGACTCATTGGAGGCACCTCAAACTCACCCGGCCCCGAATATGATGTATCACAGCCCCTCCCCCAAAAGAATCATTCTTCCCTGGGCAAATGCTGCCTCTCCTGCCCAGAGCCTCCAGCCAGCAACTGGGAATGCCTGTGCCTCTCCAGGGACCTCACCTGCTGCACCCTGTCACCCAGAGAGTCCCCTGGACTCCGCGCCATAAAAATCCTGCCATGAGCCAGGCGTGGTGGCGCACGCTTGTCATCCAAGTACTTGGGAGGCTGAGACCGGAGGATCGGGGTTCGCGGCCAGCCTCAGCTACTTAGTGAGGCCCTCCGCAACTTAGTGAGAGCCTGTTTCAAAATAAAGAATCAAAAATAGGGCTAGGGGTGTAGCTCGGAGGTACAATGCCCCTGCGTTTAATCCCCGGTACCGCGGAAAAAAAAAGCCTTCCATGCCGAGTGCCCTCCATCACTCCCCCACAGCCAGGCTGCTCCAGCTACCATGTCTTGGAGACAGACCACACCAGTGACACCCAAAGGGTCCCTCTCACCCATTCTCAAAGTCCTACCCAGCGAGGGTGAGGTTTTCCAGTGCAAGCCTGCGTGTTGGCATCCCCGGCGCTGCTTCTCTTTGCTGTCAGGGCAGAGCCTCTGAGCGGAGGAGACCCTGCCCAGCACTTTGTCCCTCTCACAGGCCAAACTCGGCTCTGGCGTTCCTGCCACCCTCTCCCTTATTGCAGTAGCAGCCTAGATCCGCGGTGTCCAACCAGGACCCGGCCACATGTGCCCACCGAGCCCTGGAAATGCAGCCCGTGCAGACGGAGATGCGCTGTAAGGGTGACGTTCACCACAGGCTCCGAAGGGAGCCTCACAGGGAAGAAAAAGAATGTTGAACTGATGATGTTTTGGATATAATGGGCTAAACAGAATACATTGTAGAAATGAATGTCACCTGTATCTTTTTTGTTTTTGCTAATCTGCCGACTAGAAAAAAGAATTTTTTTTGGTGGTATTAGGGATTGAACCCAAGGGCATTCTGCCTCCAAGCTACTCCCCCCAGACTGTTTAATTTTTTGCTTTGAAACAGTCTTGCTAGGTTGCTAAGAGTCTTGCTACATGGCTGAAGCTGTCCTTGAACCCGCGATCCTCCTGTCTCAGCTTCCCAAGTACTGGGTTTACAGGAGTGTGCCACCACACCCAGCTACAACTAGGAAATTTAAAATTTCTGCTAGGCACAGTAATTCTAGTACTTGGGAGGCTGAGACAGGAGGATCATTATAATAATAGGATCATTACAATAATAGGCAACATTTACCAAATAGGACTAAGTATGTACATATATATATATGTATATGTATATATATGTATATGTATATATATATGTATATATATGTATATATATATGTGGATATATATATATATATATGTGGACATTGTGTGTGTGTGTGTGTGTGTGTGTGTGTGTGTGTGCACGTGCACACTACAGATTGGACCCAGGGTCTCACAAATGCCAACCACACACTCTACCACTGAGCTACACCCCAGCCCCTGACAATGTTATAATTATTATTATTTTAGAGGAAGGTAGATTTACTTGTTCACAGTTTTTTGGAGATTTCAGGGTTGAGTCCATGTCAGGCCAGGCCTGCGGAGCTCAGGGCATGGTGGTGGGAAGCAGAGAGAGGGAGAGAGCAAGGCTCTTCTCTCATCATGGAGGCTGGAAACAAGAAGGAGAGCAGGAGGAAGAAGGACCTTATATAATCCCAAGGCCACGCCCCCAGGGACCCCTCCTTGGTATAATTTTTCTTGACAAAGGAAAAAAATCACTTATTTAAACTTAGTGTGGCAAGGACCCTACTCTACCCCCAGGAGCCTGAGTGTCAGGCCTGGCGGAGGCCTGGGGCCTCTCAGTCTTGGTCTCCTCAGTCGTAAGTGGCATGGTGGCACCCTGGGGCACCTGCTGGCTTTTGGGGCTGTTTGTGGGCCTTGAAATGGCTCCTGCTTCAGGAGACGCGGCCATCACGCGGGGCAGCTGGGCCAGGTGGATTTGTGAATGAACACAGAGCCTGCTTGAGAAACAGGTGCTAAACCCATCTGGCCTGGGGACAGATGCCTCCCTCCTCAGCCCTCTGGGGCGCCCTGCGAGTGAGAGCGGCCTGTTTACCTCCTTCCTGGGAGCCCTGGGCCATCAGGCCATGGGACAGCCACGAGCATGCAGAGGTTCTGGCCCCCAGGGGCCCTTGTCATCTGGGGAGAAAAGACCCTCTCTGAAATCCCCCTTCCCAGTAGGTCTCCAGGCTTCAGTGAGAGCCTCCAGTGAGGCTCCTCTGCAAAGTGGGCAGCTGGCCATGAGCCTCCCGCTCCGCTGGGGCGTGGGTGAGCTGAGCTAAAGCTGCCCGTGGCGGGGGCTAGAAAGGGGGGCACGGCTGCGTGCCATGGCGCGCACCTGTCTTCCCAGCCTCTAACCTTTATCTGTGGAAATCCTTGCTGGGAGCCCCTGAGCCAGGGAAGCAAGAAGGGGGATTTGTTTGGAGGGCAGGGGAGCAGTCGGGGCCCTGAGAGCGTGAGGCCGGCCACGGGGATGGTGCCAGTTCCTCGCTGCAGCCACAACAGGGACCGGCAGACCTCAGGATTGCTGATGGCCCTGGAGGCACCCAGGGGACCAAGGAGCAGCTGGAGAGCGGGCTGAGGAGGGCAGGGCCGGGAATCCCCAGGAAGGAGGGAGTAGTCTGTAGGCTGCCTTCGTGGGCACAGCCTTGAGCCTGGCACCCTCGCCCTTCCCACAACCCTCTGTGCAAGCTTTAGTCCTGGAGCCGAGTGTCATGGTGCACGTCTATAACTGCACATCTGTAATCCCAGGACTTGGGAGGCTGAGACAGGAAGATTGCAGTTTGGAGGCCAGCCTGAGCAACTTAGTAAGACCCTGTTTCAAAATAAAAAAATAAAACAGGGCTGGAGGGTGTAGCTCAGAGGTAGAACACCCCTGGGTTCAATCCCCCATCTCCCACCTGCCCTGCCCTGCAGGGTCCACACTGAGCACGCAGTGCCCCGGCCCAGGACTCCACGCTCGGCCCAGGATTCCTGCCCAGCTTCAAAGACTGAGCCACTGTAGACGCTCGGCTGGGGCTCCGTGGGGGTTGTGGGGAATGGAGAGGCAGGATGTGTTTCAGTTAGGATGTAGTGGGGGCACTGGGCTGGGGGTTCAGAGAGTTGTGGAATCCTTTCTAGACTCCAGGCAGCTGGGGCCCAGGCAGCCCCACCTCCTGCTTCGCCTGTAAGTGAACAGCACCCACGGCCTCAGTGATGGCTTTGAATCTGGAGTGGCCCCCCAAAAGCTCATGTGTCGAAAGCACAGTTCCCAGTGCAGCGGGGTTCAGAGACGGGGTGTGGCAGGAGGAAGTGGGTCAATTGGGGCATGGGGTTGGGGACTATACTATCCCTGGTCCCTCCCTCTAGCTGTTCTGCCTCTGGCCACGGTGAGAAGAGTGGCTTCCCTCCACCGCACCCTGCTGCCGTGTTCCTGCCTTGGAGCTGGCTCACTATGGACTGAACCTCTGAAACCGTGAGTCAAATAAACCTTTCCTTCTCTAAGTTGTGCTTGTTAGGTATTTTGGTCACAGAGATGGAAAAGCTGACTAAAACACCCAGGCTCTGAAACGCACCCACCTTGGACCCCCCACAACTGGTTAAATATGGGCTGAAGGTGGGAGAGTGGTGCTTCCTGACCAGCCACACCAGCGATGCCCCATCACTGCTGCTCAGAACTGGCTCCCAGGTGGGGGCAGCCACAGGGTGTCCACAGAGGCCGGCCCCTCCCAGCTCCTGTGTCCTCACCCTGGTTCACCTGAGGGAAGCTGACTGCAGTAGACTGCATTTCTGTCCCCCAGTTCATCTGCTGAAACGCCAGCTCCCACGATGATGGTGGTAGGCAGGGGCCTTGGGGAGGTGCCAGGCCGTGAGGGTGGAGCTTCGTGGGCGGACTAGTGCCCACAGGAGAGGCCCTGGAGAGCTGCAGTGAGAAGCCAGCTGTGAGGGGCCCTCGCCCTCCTGACACCGAGTCTGCTGGCGCCTTGGTCGTGGGCTTCTGCCTCCACATCTGTGAGAATCACATTTCTGTTGTGCATAAGCCACCCAGTTTGTGCCCGGCATGGTGGCACGCACCTGTAATCCCAGTGTTTGGGAGTCTGAGACAGGAGGATCGCAGGTTTGAGGACAGCTTCAGCAACTTAGTGAGACCCTGTTTCAAAATAAAAAGAGCTGGGGGTATGCCTCCGAGGTAGAATGCCCCTGGGTTCAATCCCCAGGATAAATAAATAAGATTGAAAAATTTTAAAAAGCCACCTGGTCTACAGTATTTTTAGAGCAATCTGAACAGACTGAGACACCTGTCAATGCCAAGCTGGCCACCGGGCGCCCTTCAGAGGGAGGGAGAGAAAGAAAACAGCACACGGAGCAAGGGCACGTGCAGGTTGTGGCTCCTGATAAGGGGCTGGTGGCTCGAGGGTGACTTAAGGGCCAGTTGCTGCCAACGTGTCCCTGACAGTAGGGCTGGAGGAGCAGCTGTGTGGCCCTAGGCTTCCCTGCCTGCTGCCTGGACGGGCTCCGCGGGCCCTCCGGAGGAGTAAATACGGTCTTGTTAATAATTCTGTCTGAATCAGCCCGGTGCGGGAGGCTCTGAATGTGCGCTGCTAAGAGCAGTTCCAAAGGGCCCGGGGAGACTCATTACGTGGCTGTAAATCATGATTAAAAATCAATGCAGCCACTGCGGATGGGTGTTATTAGGCCTGGACGGTAAAAAGGCAGGAGATGGAGTGAAACTCACCAAAATGCAGGGAGAAAATTCTAGAAGGTTAAGTGAGCTTTTCCTCAAAAACAGCCAAGTCAGCTGTAACCCAGGCTCAGTCCTGGGAGGTTTGCTGCTTCCAGTCAAAGCCCAGAGAAGTGGGTGGAAAGGACACGGCAGCACGCCTGCTCTGGCCTAGGACTTCGGGCTGGCCATGGCCAGGCAGCTGCCCCTGGACCTCACCCTGGAACGAGGCGGAAGGACAGCTAGCTGGGGGGCAGGGCTGGCTTGGCTCCTCTCACGACCCTCCCCATGACAACCTGCTCAGGTCCCACAGGCTGCTTGCGCAGATGCTCAGGAGGAACAACCGGTATTAAATACCCCATCCAGAACAGCCCTTCCCTTTGCTTTGCTAACTACCCCCTACTCTTCTTCTTCTTCTTTTTTTTTGGTGGTGGTGGGGTGCTAGGGATTGAACCCAGGGACATTCTACATCCAAGCTACACCACAGCCCCTTTTTTTAAATTTTGAAACAGGGTCTCGCTAAATTGCTGAGATTGGCCTCCAATCTGCAATCCTCCTGTCTCAGCCTCCTGAATACTGGGATTACAGGAGTTGCCACCACACTCAGCTTATTTTTTATTTTGAAACAGGGTCTCACTAAGTTGCTGATGGTCTTGCTAAATTGCAGAGGTTGGCCTCAAACCTGTGCTCCTCCCATCTCAGCCTCCCAAGTACTGGGATTCCAGGTGTGTACCACCATGCCCAGCTAGTTTTGTAGTTAAGTTTTAAAATTAAGGAGTTTGACAATTTTGTTCCTTTTCAACATTGTTTTTGCTATTCTGTATTCCTTGATTTACATATGAGTTTTAGGATGTGTTTGTGAATCTGTGCAAAGAAGCCAGCTGGGAGTTTGACAGTTTGACTTTGTAGATCAATCTGAGGAATATTGTCATCTTAAGAATATTGTCACCAGGTGTGGTGGCGTACACTTGTAATCCCAATACTTGGGAGGCTAAGACAGGAGGATCACAGGTTCCCAGACAGTTTCAGCAACTTATCGAGATTCTCTGCAACCTTAGTGAGACCCTGTTTAAAAAAAAATAGGGCTGGGGTGTAGCTCAGAGATAGAATGCCCCTGGGTTCAATCCCCAGTAAAACACACACACACACACACACACACACACACACACACAGAGTCTTCTGATCCATGAACATGGGATGTCTTTTCATTAATTTAGGCCTTTCCCTCCAGTGTGTTAATAGTTTTCAGGGCATAAGTTTTGCATTTCTGTTAAATGTCTTCCTATTTTATCCTTTTTTGTGCCATTTTATTTATTTATTTATTTAGCGGTACCAGGGATTGAACCCAGGGGCATTTTACCTCCGAGCTACACCCCTGGCCCTATTTTTTATCCTTTATTTTGAAACAGGGTCTCACTAAGTTGCAGGGGCCTCACTAAGTAGCTGAGGCTGGCCGCGAACCTGGATCCTCCGGTCTCCGCCTCCCAAGTACTGGGATTACAAGTGTGCACCACCACACCCGGCCTTTTTTGTGCCATTATAAATGGGATTGTTTTCTTAATTTTATATTTGGGCTGTTCATTGCAAGTGTATAGAAATGCAATTGATTTTTGTATAATGATCTTGCATCCTCCTTACTCATTTTCACATCTCTGTGCTTAACACAGTGGGAAGATGCTTAAAAAGTCACCCTAGGTTGGGCATGGTGGCACACACTTGTAATCCCAGTACTTGGGAGGCTGAGACAGGAGGATTGCAGGTTTGAGGACAGCCTCAGCAAGTAGTGAGAGTCTCATCAACCTAGTGAGACCCTGTTTCAAAATAAAAATAAAATGGGGCTGGGGGTGTAGCTTGGAGGTAGAACGCCCCTGGGTTCAATCCCCAGTACCAAAAAAAAAAGTCACCCCAGGTGTGTATGTATGTCATTATCACTATGAACTACATTATGATGTAAGAATAAAAGTGTAAAAATAAAAGAAGTCACCCAGCTGACACATGGCAAATAGGCTGGAAGCAGGGAAGACGGTGGCCAGGCCGCCAGCTGGAAAGTGGCCGATGCTGGGATCCAGGAGGGGTGCGGGCGACCGTCCTGGGCCGCGGCAGCGGGGAGAGGGAAGCGGGTGGACTCGAACCCTAGGACGGGGATGAATGTGGGGAAAGGCAAGCATCAGGGCCCGGTGTTCGGCCTGATCATGTTGACCAGGATGGGGGGGGGCGGTAATTTCATTTTGGACGTTTGGTGATGCTAAGGCAGGAGGATCACAGGTTGGAAGCCAGCCTCCGCAACTTAGCGAGACCCTGTTTCAAAACAAAAACAAAAAGGGCTGGGGGTGTAGCTCGGGGGTAGAATGCCCCTGGGTTCAACCCCTAGTACTAAAAACAAAACACCCAGCTCAGGCAAACTGGGAGGTAACCCATGCCTGTAACCCCAGCTCCTCGGGAGGCTGAGGCAGGAGGATCACAAGTTCAAGGCCAGTGTCAGCAATTTGGTGAGACCCTGTATCAAAAAATAAAAAAGGCTGGGGGCCGGGCGTGGTGGCGCATGCTTGTAATCCCAGTACTTTGGGAGGCGGAGACCGGAGGATCTGGGTTTGCAGCCAGCCTCAGTTCTCTCTCTCTCTCTCTCCCTGTCTCTCTCTCCTTAGTGAGGCCCTCTGCAACTTCGTGAGACCCGGTTTCAAAATAAAGTATAAAAAATAGGGCCGGGGGCGTAGCGCAGAGGTAGAACGCCCCTGCGTTCAATCCCCGGTACCGCAAAAATAAATAAATAAATAAATAAATAAATAAATAAATAATAAATAAATAAAAAAGGCTGGGGAAGTAAGTAGCTGAGCAATAGAGCACCCTTGGTTCAATCTCCAGTACTGCCAAAAAACAGACAGACAGACAGACAGACACACACACACACACACACCCCTCAGGAGGCAGCTGAATAAGCTATCGAGAACTTGAGAACAGCACTAGGCTGAGGTACACTCTGGGCAGGGGAGAGCAGGGGGTGGAGGGGCCCACCCAGGTCAGAGCTGGGACAGAGCCCTGGAACCCAACCCTGCAGGGAAGGACAGAGGACACTGGCGAGAGACAGGTGACAGGGAGTCTGACCCAATCGCTGGTGGTTCTCATCTGGAGGAGGGGCTGTCTCCTGGTGAGGCCACACTGGGCAGGTTGGGGTGGCTGGGAGGTGCAGAAGCAGACCAGAGCGGGGGTCTGGCTGCAGGAGGGGGTGGGGCCGAGGCTGGCAAGCTCCTTCTTTCTTTGCGGGAAAGACACCATCCAGCTTTGCTCTGATAGACTGCTGCAGGGCGAGGGGGGCAGAGAGGGACAAGGGAGAAAGCCGGGGCAGCTCAGGGGCGAGGGGGAGGAGGACACCCCCCTGCCTGGTGCTCCGGGCGCTTGCTCTGCCTCCCACTACGCATCCCCATCTTGTTCTCCCGTCACGTGGCGTGAGCAGCCGTACTACTACGACTTTGATATCGTGGCCCTGTGTGATTTCACCCTGGCTGACAGGGCTGACTGGCGTCACCGCTCTGAATGACAGCCGCAGTGATTTCCCGGTGCGCGCTGTGGAATGGCTGACGGAGCGCTGGTGGCCGGGCTCCTGCGGGTCTGTCTTAATGAGCGGATGGCTCGTTTTCATGCTGGTCAGCATTCCCTTGCAAGCTGGGGAGGAGCGGCTCCTAAGTGGGTCACACTGACCCCTCATCTAGTTTCCCAGCTGCCACGCAAGCCCCTCTCCACGGGTGGGTGGGGGGACGGTGCCCGGGGACTAGGGATGAATCGACACTGACACCATGTCGCAGGCCTGGGGGAGGCCATTAGCGCCTGCCTGCTTCCCAGCCACTTACCTGGCCGCCATGCTCCGTAGCTCAGGGTGTGCAGCTCTCAATCTGCCGGCCTGACAGTCTGCTGAAGGCCACTCAAGGGCAGCCGTGATGACGGTGCCTGCTGGCGAAGGGGCCAGGAGGACCCACGCGGGGCTCTGTTCTCAGCAGCACACATCTGGGTGACTCTGCTCTGGACTGGGCACGCGCTGCCCATTTTATCAGAGAAACCAGAAGGCCCCGGCCTCTCGCTACTCGGGACCCTGTTAGTTATTTCTCTTTTTGCCTACCACACTGGGTTGGCAATTATGTTTTCCCCTAAGAGACGGCTGGCTGCAAGGGAGACTGGCCACCCAAGATGACCAATGACGTGAGGGGATCCTGCTCGCTGGGAGAGGTCAAGTGGTGCGGCCCACCAGCGCCCTGTCCCTTGCAGAGGTGGCTCGTGACTTGCCTCTTATGAATCACTCCTTCCCAGGTCCTGAGGAGACTCCAGTCCCCAGTGAGCATTTACTGAGCCCGGGCCTGGTGAGTACCCAACACACCAATAGATGGGGTTGATGTGCCCTGTCTGTGGGGCGGACAGGGCCGGCTGATCTCCATGGCCTCGCGTCACTTACAGCCAGGTGGTGTCTGCACAGTCAATGGACAACGGACAGCTCAGCAAACCTGAGGTGGCAGAGGGAACGTTCCGGGGGACCTGCCCTCAGAAGGGGTCTTGCTGAAGGAGTCCAGCTGAGGGACAGGCACAAGCACCAAAGGCTCTCACTGGATATTGCTGCGCCTTGAACTCGGCCAGCGAAGCTGTGGTCAATGCGCAGGCGCGAGCTCTTCTAGCCAAGCCTGCGCCCGAGGTGCCAGGCTCCGTGGCTGCTGGAGCTCACCTCCAACAGCCTGGATGGTGGCATTTCTAGCTGGGAAGCTCTAGAGGGCTGTGGGCTGGCTCAGGGGTGCAGGCTGGCCAGGCCCTGCTGAGTTCCCTCTCACCTGGTCACCGTGCAGCCCCTGGGCAGGCAGAGCTGCTGTGCGATCCTATAGGAGCTCAGAATGCGCTGAACACTCGTCTGTGCACCAGCTGAGACTGGCCCTGGGCTCAGTGGGGAGCTGGCTAAAGCGGTCCTCAGGTGGCCCAGTACGGCTGTGTCAGCATCACCTGGGAGCTGTCAGCAATGCAGCCCCCCCAGACAGAACCTGGGGTTCTGATGCCTGCTCAAGTCTGAGAACTGCTAGATCAGCAGATCCTCAAGGCCCTTCCAGTCTATCCTGGAGCCTCAGAGCGGGCCATTCCTGCTCCTCGTGCCTTGGCCCATGGACACCTGCTTTGACCCCAGGCCCTTGGAGAGTCAGGATCAGCTGTGGCTATTTGCCAGCTGGGCACCAGGAGTAGGCACACTTCAGCCTGTCACAGTGGGGGCCCTGCCCCAGTCTCTGCTGTCACCTCCTCTAAGTGGCAGCAGTGCCCAGGTCCTGATTCAGAAGGCACCTGCCCATCACAGCGTAGGCAGGATACCGGTGACCAACGCTGTCTTGGTGGCTCGAGTGCTCGTGGGGCTGCCACACAGCTGCTAAGACACCAGGAGCTCCTCTAGCAGGTGTCACTATTGTCAGTGGGAGTAGGTGGGAGGCAGTTAACTAATTTAATGAACAAAAATCACAAAGAAAAAATTAGGAGAGGGAGGTGGAGGAGAGAAGGCACCAGGAGTCGGCAACTGCCTTGGCTCACAAACACACGGCTCGGTCACGGGATCTTTATTGTACATGTTTGTATCACAGCAAGACTGTGTCCCATACACTGCCCCGACCTGACCCCGCTGTGACACGCGAACAGAAACACTCCTCCATGACTGTGTTAAAAAATACTGAACGCTCCTCCCGCATCCCAGTCTAACCAGAAAGCGAATGGTATTTACAGACCTTCAAGCCCTCCCTCGAATGAAACTGATTTCTGCATTAAATAGCTGGACTTCTTCTGAGGTCCCGAGCAGGCGAATGCGATTCACACCCTGCAAGAGCTGCCTAGGGAGTCAAGGGTCCCTGTGCGGGCGGGTGTCCGGATTCCATGAGAGTAATAGTTCCTTAGATGAAGACGAAGAAGGCAGGCTCTCCAGCTCCTGTCCAATCTGGCTCCCCACTACACAATCTCAAACCCGGCCCCTAAACAAGCTTACTAGCCGGGCGTGGTGGCACACAGCACTTAGGAGGCTGAGACAGGACGATCACAGGTTCAAGGCCAGCCTCAACAACTCAGTGAGATGCTATGTCAAAATAAAATAGGGCTGGAGGTGTAGTTCTGAAGGAGAATGCCCCTGGGTTCTATCCTAGTACCACACACGCACAGTTTACTGTTGGGGTGAGTGAACTTTTCTGTTTTACGTTGACCTTTACTGACTTCGTCCACTATTCCTCCTTCCCAAATGGCCAGTCTGCAGACTTCCGGCCATCAGAAGCCCACCAGGTCCCTGCTGCAGCACGACCAGGTTCCGCTCCCTCACCGTCCCTTGCCTCGGTGCACTTTCTTCACAGCGCCTCAGGGTGCCGGTCCCACGCCCAGGCGATGAGCCATCTTGAGCACTAACTACTTTCCAAGCACAGACCATCCAGAACGCAGAGACATACGTCACCAGGCCACAGAAGAGGCCCCCGGGGAATCTGGTGATGGTTCAGCTTGCCAGCCGATAACCACATCCCGGGTGGCGACAAGCATTAGTGTCCACACAGGCAGACGTCTTCTAAAGTCTCCCCGCCAGAACCCCGAGGGAAAACTGGAGTGGAGAGCGGATTGCGTAGAACACTCGCTACGTTCTAAATGAATACCTTTTGGGTACACTGAGAGGTATCATGTCAAAGTCTACTGGAAGGCATTAACTTACTGAACCCTAAGGGGGGTGCAAGGCTGGGCAGGCCAGAGAAAGCACGGGGTGAGGCGCGGAGTGTGGGGACAGGGCTGGGAGCGGGCTGGGAGCTGTGTCCTCTGAGAGCCCACAGCGTGAAGCACGACTGTTCTGCGCTTCTCCTGGGTGTGTGGAGCTGGGCCAGCGACCCCCTCAGACTGTCGAGTGCTCTAAGAGTCTTCCTTGAGGAAAGAGCTCCAGGATGGGGGAGATGGCCAGAATGCCACACGCAACTAAGTCACCTTACACTCTTGCTTGGTCTGTAGGGACCGGCTCTTGTGGTGGACTCTTGCAAGTACTAAAGCAAGACACACATTTCAGTATGGGGAAGACCGTCACATGTGGTCCAAAGTCCTATCACTACACGGCATCAGTATGCGCTCTCTTGATAAGAGTCTCCTCAGCTCTGAAAATCTGTCCTTCACACAGCTGCTTGGAGAAAGTGCTGCAATGCACCAAAGCCTCTAGCCAGTTCCGAGTGAGCCCATGTGGAGCCAACAGGCCCAGCAGGAGTGGAGGAGGGAGTGGGAGGAGGGAGGTCTGATGAGCTCGCCCTGCAGAGCGGCTGCCTCAGCCCTGCAATGGGCTTCAGAGGCTGTGTGCTGCCTCAGCTGGCTGGATGTGTCCAGGGAAAAAAGAATCTAGATATTTTACTCCATAGTGGTTTCCTGGAAGAAAACGGAGCTAACTCGGGCTGTGGTCTGAGAGAATATCTTCTACAATGGAGCAGACAGCTCCTTACATGGGAATGGCCGCTGATCTGCAGTCATACTAGACATTACACAATGCATGGCTGCTCGAGTTCTGAAGCACCAAGGGATCAAGAAATAGGCCGATGGGGTCCTTGGCCCCTCTTAAGAGCCAGGATTAAGAGATCAATGATAGCTCTTGTCCAAGAAATCATTTTCTAGCAAGATGCGAACACTGCATTAAACTTCACAGTCAGCAGCACTTGCAGGCCCCACAGGTCCTCAGAGGAACACGGGCATTCTGCGAAGGCAGGGGGGAGTGGGAGTGCAGAGCAGCGCTACAATCCCACCGCCATGCCGCGTGTGCACCGGCCTCCCTGCCCAGTCCTGAGACGCACGCAGCCTCACTGTTCAAACCCCGCTGCCGTGAGCCCCGTGGACCGGAGCATTGGGCTGCAGGGAGCGGCCTGTTGGCCGGCGACACCACCTGGCTTTGGACCCCCTCAGTCATCCTACTCGAGGGCAGAGCTGGACCCTGGGTCACAACTCTTAAGTGATGCGGAAGGAGCAAATGACTTGCAGAACACGATGGAGAGCTTAAGTGATGTTTTCAAGCCTGGGCCCCGGGCCTGTTTTCCCAGTCTGGGGCTGGCGTTTTGATTTTTCGTCATCACCAGTCTGACTTCAAACCTTCCAGCAGCTACAGCCCAGGACACGGTGGGAAACTGCCTGGTAGGAAGGCTGCGGCCAGCCCGAACTTCTGAAACCCACCTGCTCTCACGCGTACAGCCCTGCTCCGTAAGGGTCAGGCTGTCACCCTGCAGCCAGCGGGCCATACCGGGAGCACGCCCAGAGAGACACACGGGACAGCGCAGGCTCCAGTCTGTGCCGCCACCAGCCAGCTTGTGACAGGAGGCCGGCTCCATGGAGACCCCTCCGGTGGGGAGGTTCTGCCACACCTTTCGTTCTTGCGAAGGAGCCTGGCGCCTAGTCAACATCTGCTGGGGAAGGAAACAGCCAATGTGTCCCTCCCTCAGGATATGCAGAGGAGGGTCTGGTGGTCACAGCGTGGGCCATGTTGTGTTTATGCGCAGCAAAACAAAGTGTTAGAAACAGTCGTCCCTCCCCGTCACAAAGCCCCAAGTTAAAGAAAAGAAAAGGTCCCTTAAATGAATGCTGGGCCTACTTCCCCTTCTCGCCTGCCCGGAGGTGAGGGGCTGGTGAAAGTGCATAGAAAGGACACCTGCTTCCCCACTGGTCGCTCAGGAAGGAAAGTGGCATGGGGGAAGAGGACACAGCTGTCTTCAGAGGAGACTTTTCAGGCCCCAAACCCGAGAGAGCGAGCAGCCTGTGGACCCATGGTTTCTGACGGGCCGCCCGTGCCTCGCAGGTGCGGCTCGCCCAAACCCAGGCAGGGTCGGGCTTGGGCTTGTGGGCAGCCCTCCAGCTGCCCCACCACTAAGAGGCCTTCCTGACGGGACCACGACCTGGTCACCCCTGAGTCCTCCATCAGGAGAGACCTCCCGAGCTGTCCCCTCGCCATAATGACTCACGGCCAGCAGTGCCCTGCTCTCTGCGGGAGGACGCTGCTCTAAGCGTGGGGGGCCTCACTGAGCCCCTGCGAGAGCCCGCGCCATCCCCACATCCGAGAACGAGACGCGGTTTAATCACACTCGTTTTCCTCACATTCGTGCTCTTGGGCTATGGGGGCCAATTCCGTTGAATTCCTCTACCGAGAACTCCTTCCTGGCCTACAGGAGAGCTTCTGCATGGGAATGACTCGCCTGTACTTAAGCACTCGCTTAAATACTCCTTTTCTGCCCCCAGCTGCTCCTTAAGGAAAATTCCTCCCCATTTTCTCCTGAATTCTGATCATACAAAATAGACACAAGCAGCCCGAGGAGCGGAAACGAGAGGGAGGGAGGGACGCAGCAAGCCCCGCGGCTCTCCGCGCCTAGAGACACACCGCTTCTCCTCCATCAGGCAACATGGAGTGTGCCCAGCAAGAAACCCACTTCCCAGCAGCAGCAGGGCTGTGTCCCAGGCCTCGGCCCTGACAGTGACGTGACAGCCTTCAGAGGAAGTCACATGGTGCCTCCAGGGCCCTCAGTCCCCGGTCACCGTCAGGGTCTGGAACGAAGGTCTGGGGCGACACTCGGGGCCAGATACCCGGGGCAGGTGCTACATACTACGTGGTTCGACTCTGCTTTCTAAAATAATCTCATTCATTTTCATCCCAACAAGACATGGTGACACTCTCCCTTCTCTGTACCCTCCGCAGACACCTGGCCGTTTCCCAAAGCGGTGTTGTGTGCTGTGACCGGCCACCCTCCCCCTCTCCCCAGCCACCGAAGCTCCCTGTCACCCCTGCACAAACCTCAGAGCTCCCAGTGAAGACATTTAAGTTAAAGACAGATAGCTCCTCTCCTCCTCTCGCACTCCCTCCCACCTGAAGACAGTCCCGGCTGCCTGTAGCCAGCTGCAGGTCCAGTTTCCCTAAGAGTACAAAAGTAGGAGTCCACGGCGCTGGCTCCCGGCCCCAGCTCTGCGGGGCCACTGTCAGGAGGTGACCACAGCGCACTGTCGGGAACTGTTCTTGCTCACCAGGAGGGCTATGAGTAAGTTAAAAGCTCTCTTTGACAGGGCCATCCTCAACGTGGGCTCCATCACGCTGTGGCCTCCCAGTCGCCCTGGGGCTCCACGGAGCCGTTGGTCACCTTCTTGACTTTCTTCATATTCTCCATCACCCCTGACGTTGTCACTCTGAAAAAGAGGGAAAACCAAAACAATTAGGAAAATCTTGTCCTCTTACGGGGAAGGCCACCTCCAGCATAGCACTGTGGTTAGGTGTCTGGGTCAGACAGAGCTAGGATGAATCCCGGCCCTCTCCCTACCGGTAGCCCTGGCCCAGTCGCCCGACCTCTCTGAGCTCAAATATAGTACTCAATCTTCAAAACTTGCCAGAGCTGCCATGATGAAAAAATAAGACTCTCCAAAGTGCCCAGTCAATAAATATCAGCCGTTGTTACTACGATCATCGTTAATTTATTTTGTCATGGCCTCCATAGTTTTTATGTCGCATATATATAGATGTTATGGTTCTGAGACCAACACCTGTGTCATAATTAATATTCAGAAAAGAAAACCAATAAGCTGTTTGGGGATTTATAATAACCAGTCATGATGGGTCATATCTGAGCCACAGGACAGAACTATAGGTTTGGAGGAAACTTCTGGGCTCAGATTATTTTTTTTGTGTGTGGTACTGGGGATTGAACCCAGGGGCATTCTACCTCCGAGCTCCACCCCCAGTCCTATTTTTTATTCTTTATTTTGAAACAAGGTCTCACTAAATTGCAGAGGGCCTCACTAAGTAGCTGAGGCTGGCCGCAAACCTGCGATCCTCCTGTCTCAGCCTCCCAAGTACTGGTATTACAAGTGTGTGCCACCATGCCTGCCTTGGCTCAGATTCTTTGACCATTACAGAGTACTGGTCTCTCAGCCCAGGGCCAGCCACGGCTGTGCCTCAGCAGGCAGCCCTGCCCTCACTCTGAGTGCTCCCAGGAGGAGCCTGTCCCATCTGCCGGTGCCTGGGCTGAGGAAGTGCCAAGGAGCTCAAGCACTGAACACAGCCGCAGGCCTCGCGCTGCACGGGGAGCTGGGTGGGGCAGTGCTTCCTGTCAGAGTGAAGGGTGTCCTGTGAGAAGAAAAGCCCTGCCTCACGGAAGGCAAGCAGGATGGAGTCCAAGGCCTCTCTGTCTGGGAAGAAGCCGAGCGGCTCCGTGAAGCAGCAGGAGAACCAAGCAGGGATAATGATGGCGGAAACCGCCCAGCCCAGTATCGCCCGATTTCCTAATCAGTAAAATCAATTCCATCCATCAACTCCACTCTCCAAGGACCCGATCTACCGCCCCACCAACTACCCGGTCCCTTCGCCTACAAAGGGTGACACAGAGGCCCTACACACGACACGTCCTGGGTGTGTCCAGCTGGAGCGCATGGTGAATAACGCTCTTGTGGGGTAAAGTTAGAAGCCCCCCTTTTCTTCCTCCCTTCAGGCTGCTGCCATAAGTGGGCCTCAGAGGCTTGTGGGTCTCCCGAGTGAGGCCTTCTCTCCATCCGGGTCCTTTGGGCCCGCAGGTCGTCTGTACCATGGCAAGTTGGCACAGCGCAGGTCTCATGGGAAGGGAGGGAATCCTGCAGAGGTCGGCGAGTGTACAAGCACCCCAGGACACTTCCTGTTGCTGCTCCACGCAGCCTGACCTCAGAAAGACCGTTTCCCCCGGAGAGACTGAGCCCTGGGGCTGCTGCAGACAGCACCTGGCCATGGCGCCGAAGCCTTCCCAGCTCTGCACAGCCCGCAAAGGAGGCACCCAGTCTTCAAAACACCCCAGTAAAGCAACTGTCCTCTGGTCATGGCACCTTGTCAGGAAAGGCCAAGGCCCGGGGCGTGCAGACACCCAGTGGCCAGGCACGTTCACCGGGCTGGTGCGGCTCCGGCAGGAGGCTGCCTTTCCTCCTGAGGAAGCATTCCTCTTGATGGTGGCCTGCTGAGAAACAACTTGTGCTTTTCCCGCACAGGCCCAGCGCCAGGTCACAGAGGGAAGAAATGGAGTCACTGCTCTGGGGCAGCCCAGGGCCAGGCTTCCGGAGTGGCAGCACACAGCTGCTCCTGGCACAGGACAGGGCGTGAGGACGGGGCTGGTAGCACTCACTTGGCTCTGGTGAGACCCAGCCCCTCTGCCTGGGGAATGGGAGGCCCACACACACTGAGAGTATGGGGGGGCTGGCCAGCAAGATGGAGGGGTGCGAGGTGGGCAGGAGTTTCTGAAAAGAACTGTTGCGGGCACCAGCATGGGGGAGAGCCCCCTGGGCTGGCAGAGCAGCCATGTTGCTGGGGAGCCTACTGCCAGGCAGTGGCGGGGTGAGGTGGGAAGAGGGCCCCGGGCTCTCGGCTCACACCCTGGAGGTTAAGGCCCTGAGAATCAGCCTGGGTGGTGGTCAGGGAAGCTACACTTCAAAGGCACTCTCTAGGTGATTCTACACGCCCGGGAGAACGGACAGGATGGGGAGAGGACCCGAGGCAAGGATGCCAGCTGTCACGAAGGAGGAACACCGGGATAAGAGGGCCGGGCAGAGGCACGAGGTCAGGCCGATGCGACACCACCACTCGCTCACACGGGCCAAGGAAGGAGTCCCGGGCGGCTCCCGAGGGCTGCATTTGGCGACTGGGTCGATGGCAGCGCTGTCGGGCCTGTGGGGAGGTGGGAGGCAAGCTGGCAGGAGTAGGAAGAGCGCGGTTTCAAGCCCGAGACAATGTGGCAGGTGGACAGAGATGTGAAGGAGGCGAGTGGGCTGGCAGGCGGTCTGGGGTGGCCGGTAGAGACTGCTGGAGGGAGAAGAGGGAGTGACAGGAAGGATCCAGGGGAGAGGGAGGCTCAGTGTGGTGGGAGCAGCTGGAGTGAACCTGCAGGGATGAAGGGACCTGGTGGCAGATGCCAGGGCACCTCCCAGGAAGTCAAAGGGGCCCCTGGGGTCTGGGTGCTGTAGGTGACACTGCGGCAGAGAGCACGGGGACATCCTAAAGCATCTCTGCAGGGACACAGGGAGGTGGCTTCCGCAGCTGTGCAGGCACCTCCCCGAGTGTCCTAGTTTCCATGCACATGCCGAAGGGACCAAAGAGCTAAAGAGCCAACACCCAGCAGCACCCTCCACCGCAGAGGGGCTCTCAACGCCCCGCAGAACGGGGGTGCACTACAAAGCTCGGGCTAGCGACAGCAGCCGGGATGGGCAATGGAAACGCCGACTGTGTGGATGCAGCAGCAGGCTCTGGAGCTGCCGGGCCTGGCTGGCACGGCCCCATGGGAAGTGAGGCCGGCCCCTTCTTGCTCTGCCCGCTCCTTCCCTGCCTGGTGCAAGGTGCTTTTCCTGGCCCAGGCGCAGACCTCTGGCACAATCGGTCTACACTGTCACACTGCCCCTGCACTGGCTCCTGAGGCAGACTGGCATGCCTGCCACTCCACAACTGCCTGAGGGGCTGACGGGCCTGCCTGGCCGTGCCAGATCTCGGAGGGACAGGGACAGGCTGGCCTCTCAGTCCAGATGCGTGAGCCCGCTCCCAGCACGCCTGAAGACAGCATTCTGGAATGCGAACCCAGGGAGACAGCTTCCTGGCCCTGACCCTACCCTGAGCATTTCTTCCCCACTCGCTTCTCCAGATGGCAGAAATAATTAAGGATATTAAGGATATGCACAGCATGGGCGGCGGCCGCTACCAAGACTGATCATTAAAATTTCATCCAATACTTTTTAACTTGCTGAATTTTTTACAATAAATTCTGTTACCAAAATTGGTAGACCCAAAGAGAGATGTAAAAGAAACAGAAGGGGAAAATGACAGGGAGCTAGTGTTCCTTCCAATTGCGCCCTCCTTCCCAGGCTGAGAGGGACACCATAGGACAGGACTGTGGGCAAGAGAAAGGGCCCGCTCCTGGAAGCTCTACCCTCAGGGGAGCATGGCTCAGCCCTGGGATCCAAGGGCACTCACGTCCCACCACCCTGGACAAAGGCGGGGAGAAGAGGCCGTCGGCATCCCAGCGGACACAGCAGTGCAGCCGGTGAGCTCATCACAAGACAGTGCACTTGTTCTGGTGTGTGGGGGGAACGGGAGGGTGGGAGGCACAGGAATAGTACTGTCCATAGAGAGGGCCTTTGTCCTGCGGTGGGGAGCAGACAGGTGCCTTCGCTCTCCTGCGGGCCAGCACGGCAGCCGGTGGCGAAGCCTCCAGTCAGGCCTGCTCTGCTCTGCCACGTCCTATGAACCCACAGAACTTTCCAACAGCAGCATGCGCACTCTCTCTCTTTCTTTTCTCTCCCTCTCTCTCTCTCTGTTTGCTTCTGTGGTGCTGGGGTGCCCAGGGCCTTGTGCATGCTCGGCAAGTGCTCTACCAATGGACAACACCCCAGAACATTTTTAGGTAAAGAGAAATCCCCAACTTCCCAGACCTGTTTCCTTGCTGAATTAAAGGCCCTTTGCCATGATGGGTGTAATCCCAGTACTTGGGAAGCTGAGACAGGAGGATTGCAGGTTCAGGGACAGCCTCAGCAACTTAGCAAGGCCCTCTGCAACTCAGTGAGACTTTGTTTTAAAAAATAAAATAAAATAAAATAAAATAAAATAAAATAAAATAAAATAATAAAATAGGGTTGGGGGTGTTGCTTAGAGGTAGAGCGCTCCTGGGTTCAATCCCAGTACCACACACACACACACACAAAGAGGCCCCTTGCCCTGCTCCTGAGCTCCTTTGTGGTCACAGCACAGGCCGAGTGAGCTAGTGCCTCTGGAAAGACCACCGCCCTGAGCAGACCCCGCCCTGCTGCCCCGCTCCCCTGCAGAGCTCACCACACTCACAGCTTGGCTCCCAAGAAGCCCCAGGAAAACACTGAGCATGATCGGGCACTCTTCCTTCCCCTTGTCACAGGAGTGTCAACTGAGGCCATCAAGGGTCATCCCTGCCCCCAGCATCCCAACCTTTCCCCATCTGGACAGAATAAAGAACACACTCTAGTATCGAGAGTGTTACGATCTGTGCATCTACTCTCCCTCCCTCCGTGTGTGTGTGTGTGTGTGTGTGTGTGTATGTGTCTCACTACGCAGCTGAGGCTGGCCATGAACCTGCACTCCTCCTGCCTCTGCCTTCCAAGTACTGGGATTACAAGTGTGTGCCACCACGCCCGGCTCCCTGATTTTAATGCACAGACTCGCTTGCTAAAATGCTAACCACTCCATCAAATACTGTCAGAGAGAAACAAATACCAAAATAAAACTGAAAACATCTGTGCCCCGAGGCGAATGCACCCTCGCTTCACGAATGCACCCTCGCTTCACGTGGCCCTGGCGACGGGCAGGACATGGGGCGGGAGCTCCGCCACCCCATCTTGCAGTTCAGTTCAGCAGCTTCTAGTTCCCACTCTGGAGCAACTCTGCCGACACCTGCGGCTGCGCTAGAGGCCACTGCCGCAGCTGCTCGGCAGGGACTCACTCGCCTGGGTGCTGCTTCTGGAAACGGCAGAGCTCACGTGCCTTTTGCTCTCCCTTCCACTGTCCATGAACAGGCAACATTTCTTCCTCGGCACCGGGAGATGCTGCTAGGGGCCCACCCGCAGCAGGACCTGTCTTCATCTGCTGTCCCGGCAGCACAGGCAACACGAGGAGCTATCCCGCTGCCTGGCCTGCCCGACAGCCAGCAGAGGCCAGGCGAGGGGCAGCTGGCGCCAGGGCACGTGGCGCAGCGCGAGCCAGTGAAAGAGGGAGGGAGGCCCTCAGCCCCATCACCAGACACACCCGGCCACCTGCCTGCCACCCCAGAGGCCACAAGCAAAGAGGCTAATCCCCAGTCGCTTTTCTAGAAAACCACAGCCCCTTCCAGAAAAAAGACCCCCGTCGCTCAGCCTGTGGCTCCAAGCAGCCCACATCGGTGCTCAGACACGTGTCATGCTAGCTGTGAGTGGCACTCAGTTATCTGATACAGAGGACATCTGAGGGTCACAGCAGACCCGCAGATGACTCGGAAGTGACGCCTTCAGACAGGCTGCTAGCGGTGGCCTGAGGGGAAGCGGGAGGACTGGCCTAGCATGTTCCCAAGCTCCCGCCACCGAGCTACTGGAGGCTGCCTCCGGTGGCGCCTGCCCTGCCCAGTCTGAGCAGTGGCCGACGGACACCGCGCTTCCAGCTGGGCACAAGCGCCTGGGGCTGGAGTGTCCACGTCCTGCTGGCAACACCGGAGCCGCTCCCGGAGCAGAACGCCAGCGCGGCTGGGGCAAAGGAAGAGAGGGGGGGGGTCTTACACAGATTCCATTTCCAGGTCGTCTTCCTCCTGAGACAGCTGGAGGTAGGGGTTATCCGAAGCCGGACGGAATTTATACCCCGTCAGAACAAAGAATACCAGCGTGGCCATTTCATCCAGGAGCTGTGAATTGTAAGACCACCGCAAATAAAGAGATCAGCAAGACTTCTCCAGAAGGCAGGGGACCCACCCAGAAGTTCCCCGCAGCCACTGCTCACGTTCCCGGGCATTGCCTCGGATCTGCCGAAGCCCGAGCTGGGAGCATTCTGCCCCAGACGACCTGAAGAGGCCTGGCTTACACCAGTCTGCAGGCAGACCTGTCTTTTTTTGGGGTGTGTGTGCTGAGGATGGAACCCAGGGCCTGTGCGTGCCAGGCAAGTGTTACATCTCCCAGCCCCTTCATGGCACCTTTTTTTTTCTTTTTATTATGGTACTGGGGATTAAACCCAGGGGCCTTCTACCTCCAGGCTACACACCCAGGCTTATTTTATTTGTTATTTGGAAACAGGGTCTCGCTAAGTTGCTGAGAGCCTCGCTAAGTTGCTGAAGCTGGCTCTGAACCTATGATCCTCCTGTCTTAGCCTCCCAAGTATGGGATTACAAGCGTGTGCCACCACGCCCAGCTCACTGGTACCTTTTTCCTTTTTGTTTTTGTGATACTGGGGATTGAACCCAGAGGCATTCTATCTCTGAGCTACACCCCCATCCTATTTTTTTTTTATTTTGAAACAGGGTCTCGCTAAGTGGCTGAGGGTCTCAGTACGTTGCTGAGGCTGTCCTCAAACCTGCAATCCTCCTGTCTCAATCTCCCAAGTACTGGGATTACAGGTGTGTGCCACCACGCCTGACTCACTGGTACCTTTTAAGAGCTCATTTATACCCACAGTCTAAATGCACCAAATCTAGCATTTAGACAGTTCTAGTATATTGCAAACATGGTTTGTAATTAAAATGATAATATTAGGGCAAAGAAGACGGAAAGGCTATTTTGCTGAAGGAAAAGGCTACATTTCGTCCTAGTTTTAATTACACAGGGCAAAGCTCTCTGCTTGAGGCTTTTCTCTTTAAAGGACTTTAAAATTGAAAACTAAAATCAATAATGCAATTATTCCAGATTTCTCAGGTAATCCAGAAGCTTTCTGCAATAAATGGATAATCTTAAGATGGAAAGTCTTAGTGGTCATTTCCAGATAAATTAAAAACAAGTTTAAGCCCCACCCCAAGTCATGCTATCCTCAGAAACAAGTTCTGGGCACCATCCCCTGACAGCAGCGTACCTGGTAGAGCCACTTCCACTGGAATGGAACCGCAAGTTTGAGGAGAAATGCAATGATCCTGGTGAAGTATATGTAACATACAATCTATAGGAAAGAAATAGGAAATAAAATCAACAAAGAAATTAGGGTACCACTTTCTTCTAACAATTTTATTTCACAAATTACCTATGAAAGAGAAACAGAACTAACCAAAGACTTACAGACTTATAGAGCTAACTAATAAATGCAGCAGAGAGAGAGATGGCCACCCTGCTAGTTACACATGAAAGGAGTTCTTTGCCATCTCTAGGTGAGCAGGGGAAGACAGGACGCTAGCATGGCTGCGCTCAGCCTTTCCTCGCCGACTTCAATCTCGAGGGTAATCCTCTCGTCCCAGGCTTGGAGGGAGAGTTTCCAGCAGTAATGGCAAAAAAAGCCACACAGGAGAACACTGACTGCCGCTTCCCGCCAGCAGGCGCCGTGAACACAGCAGCGTACGGTCTTGCATCGTGTCCTGTATGAGGGAGGAGGCCTTCATCCCTCCCCGCTGTGCTGAGGACTCAGCGCGCTGGCCCCGAGCAGAGTGCTCGTTCGCTGGGGACGGGCACGCTTGGGAGTCAGGCATGAAGGCCTGCCACCCTGGCATGGCCACTGAGGACCACTCCTATTGTCGCCTCACGTGCCAAGAGAGCCTCTGTGGTGAAAACCCACGGGGGCGGGGAAGGAAACCCGAGCAGGTCACCCTCTGCTTCTCTACTGACATTTCTAACGTTCCCTCGGGCAGAAGTGTCGGGGTGCAGGTCAATGCCAAGCCACAAGGAAGACACAGACACCTTCTTTTAGAATCAGGAAGCTGACTAGAAGGCCCGCGCCTCATCCACTCCATGAAATTCTCACCCTAAGGATTTACAGCAAATTCTGTCTTTGCTGCTATGCTCATAGGAGTCTCCCTGTCTGTCACTGTTTTTAGGTTTTATAAAAACAGCCTCAATTTTCTGTTCTTAAGGGAAATGTTACCACCACCACATGAAGCTAGCTTCCTGCAGGGAACTTTGAGAGAGGCACATACTCTAATAACTTTGTTTTCCCTGCGGTGCTGGGATGAACCCAGGGGCTTCTACCTCCGCGCTACACCCCAGCCCTATTTTTTATTCTTTATTTTGAAACAGGGTCTCGCGAAGTTGCGGAAGCCTCACTAAGTAGAGAGAGAGAGAGAGAGCTGAGGCTGGCCGCGAACCCAGATCCTCCGGTCTCCGCCTCCCAAAGTACTGGGATTACAAGCGTGCGCCACCACGCCCTTTCATTTCCATTTTAAGAGGCACAGGTCTGAGGCTCCTCTCCCGTGTGAGGGCCACCACATCTTCCTTCACTTCTCTGCCCCTTGAACTGATCTTACTTACAGACTTAGGACTTATTTTTACTCACCAAGACGTAGTAATGTCTGAAAAGTTTCAGCTTTGCTAAGTTGATAGCAGCTAGAAGAACAAGACAAAGAGCTCATTAACTGATTTTCTCCTTCATTTGTTCACTCGTTCATTCATTCACTTTGAGATGGGGTCCCGCCATATTGTCCAGGCCAGCCCCAGCGTGATCCTCCTGCCTTGGTCTCCCCTTCCTGGGCCCAGCAGGTGCACACATTCCCGTGAGCCCCCTCCCAGAGGCGCTCCCCACTCCTGGGGAGGAAGCGGCTGGGTGGACTCTCCCCACCCCTCAGGCTGCTCCTCACTGACACCACCCTCGGTCTGCCCCCGCCCAGAAGAGCTGTGCCCTCCACCAGGCCCTGCACCAGGCTGCCCCAGAGCACCAGCTGGGAGCCTCCCGCCAGCTAAGGGTGCAAACCCAACTGGCCCTCAGGTGCACTTGGCAAATTTCGAGTGGGTTTTCCTTAGCGCCTTGCAATGAGCCCTTTACACACAGCCTCCCGGGCCTGCCCCGCCTTCCTGCATGCTCAAGGTCAGCCGTGCCAGGGCACCCAGCTTCCTGACTACAGCTATGAAATATTGATGACCACAGAGGGTAGCCTGGCTCCCTCCCTGATGAGCAATCCTTTCACTCATGATAAATCTTCCTGCAGGAAGCAAATTAATTTTGCTTAATAGCATTCAATTACTGATTCAGTTCAAGAATGGGACCGTGGGTGGCAAGGGTTCAAATTTCCTCTTCTCTCCTCTGGCTCACGATTAGTGGGGGGCAATCAAGCTGAGATTCCAAAAGAAATGTCCCAAACACTGAATTATATCAAGGTGATCAACTCTCGCGTCTGCAGGAGCCTCCTCTGGGAAACTGAGTGCACCTGCTGCTGAGGGATGGTTCTGGAAGTCTTTCCGGGCAATCTTATACGAAGCTGAGAGGACAGAACACCCACATCTAGAGCACGGATGGCCTCCACACACACAGCAGCCCAGGGGGAATTACAGTGCTTTACCGAGTGCTTTCTTATCTTGCTACCTTCCTGCAGTCTTGTTATGTATTTACTTGTGTGTGTGTGTGAGATGCTGGGGATTGAACCCAGGGACATTCTACCTCCGAATTATACCACTAGCCCACTTATTTTTTGTTTGGAAACAGGATCTCACCAAGTTGCTGAGGGCCTCACAAAGTTGCTGAGGATGGCTTTGAACCTCCTGTGATCCTCCTGTCTCAGCCTCCCAAGTACTGGGAGTCCAGGCGGGCACCACCACGCCGGCTCTTATTTATCTGCTTACTTTTTGCAGTGCTGGGGGTGGAACCCAGGGTCTCAGGTATGCTAAGCAGGCCCCTACCACTGAGCCACACCCCCACCCCTGCAAGCTTTCTCAGTGGAGAAGCAGGAGAGCCGAGTGGTCAGGATGCAGGCCTTGTGCATCTGACTAACTGGGGCTCACACTCAACTCTGCTGCTCCCTGGCTGTGTGTTCTCTGGGAAGTCACCTCAGCTCTTTGAGCCCCAGTTCCTTCATCTGTTAGGGCAAGAATAACAACAGCCGCCCTTGGGGTCTTTGGGGGGAATCAATGAGACAGTACATGGAAAGCAAACGGCTCATAGCGCGCCTGCGTGCTTGATGTCACAGTATCAGAATCATGTCAGGATTATACGGGATTAGCCCAATACCAAAGAGGGCATATACTGTGTCACAGTGGCTGCCATGACTGGCAGGAGTCCAGACTCCGGTGAGAGAACTGGAACAAGCGGGGCCTGGGACTGCAGAGCACCCCGGCTCTCCTGAAAGCCGCGCTGTCACGTGCACGGTGAGTCAGGATGCTGGGCAGGGGTGCAGCCTCGCCAGCGCCTGCAAAGAGCAGCCAAGCAGCAGGACGCGCCCGATCCCAAGCTGCCTCGGCTTTTCCTCCAAAGACTTCCCTGGAGCTACGAGGGCTGACAGCTTGCGGCTCTCTCGGCCGCAGAGAGGCCGGGCTCCCCTGGGAGCGAAAGCTCACTGAGGCTGCGCTGGCTATTTCTGCCCTGACCACAGAGGAGCAGCAAATATGGTCAAAGAATGAGCATGGAGAGAGGACGTGCCTGGCCCCGGCCGGCCCGCCTTCTCCAGGCCTTGCTCCTCCTCGTCGGGGGGATTTCTCTTTGGTGGGTCAGAATTTCTTTATGGCGATGGCTCTTTACTGGGTGGGCACCAGCACCTGGAGGGCGTTATGGAGGTGCCGCTGCCCAGCCCGCCCGTTCTCACGGCACCGGGCCTAGCTGGAAAGCTCTGGCAACACCCGCAGTGGGAATAGGCGGGAGAGCGTGGCCTCTGTTGTGGGTGTGCCCGGCAGGAACACCTGCAGATTCCTCTTCCTTGCATCACTCAAAGGAAAAGGGCAGGACTCTGAGTGCAGCAAGGGCTTCTCAGCGGCCAGGGCGTATGAGCACCCACCGAGGCAGGCGGCACCCAGGCCTGCGGACGCTCAACAGACCAGCCCTCTCGGTGACCCACAGCAACAGAGCCAGCGCGTGCCACCCACCGGGACACTGCCACCTCCAAGCCCGCAGGGACAGGTCACTGCTCCTCCCAAGCTGCCTTCCCTGCATGCCCCGGACAATGACAACTCGACAGTACTGGTCGCCACCATCTACAGAGAGGCCGCCACGTGCCAGGTACCGAGCAGGCATTTCACGCCCCATCACACAGTGACCTGCAAGGGAAGAGGCACTGCTACCCCTGCCTCACGGTGAGGGACTCAGCCCAAAGGTCAGGAGGTCACCAGAGCCACACAGCTTCTAAGTGGAGAAGCCAGCAAGCAAGCCAGGTCCACCTCCCCCAGGACCAGGCTCCCGGCGCCCCCGCTTCACACTAAGAGAAAAGCAACTGGCAGCTTTTAATCCACTGGCAGCTCGGGGCGATGCAATCATGATTCAGCATGCAGGGCGATGCTCAGGAGCTGCCGGCCGCCCGTCCTCGGGAGTTAATACTGCATGATTTATGGAAGCACAGAAGCAAAGGCCCACGACAGCCTCTTAACGGGTGAAAAACTCCCCGACAATCCTTCCCTGGGTGTAAAGACGCCTCAAGCTTAGAACAGCCCACCTACCCAGCATCCTTTGCTCCCGTTTCCTCCCTGCTGTGCCTCACAGGGAGTTTGAGTCAAACACACAAATTTAAGATATCAGGGTGATGCGGGGCCAGGACGGCATTAGAGCTACTGCGGGGCTCGGCTCTCGGCGGCTCCAGGTCTGCTTAAGCTCTGCGCAGGCTCACCCTGCACAGGGGCGAAGGGGCTTCCCCGCATGAGGTCACACGCCTGAAACCTGGCTGCAGAGCCTTTCAGTCACTAGACAGACTCCAAAGGACACAGGCAACACGAGGACCTGGGAATACACCGGCCTCAAAGCATTCCCAGGGTGCCCTCTGGCCTCCACTAACAGGAGACCCCACTAATGCACCCCACAGAGACAGCGTCCAGAGCAAGTGCAGGAAGGGCTGTGGTAAGACCAGAACAGCTATGCAGAGAATGAACTCTTTGATCTTCAAATCACTGAAGGTCATGTAAAAAAATGATTCAAAATATACATCGAATACACACAGCAATAATGCAAGAGATGTCAAGAGTCATCAAATTGAGAGCCGGGTGCAGTGGTGCACGCCTGCAACCCCAGCACTTGGGAGGCGGAGGCGGGAGGATCGCAGGCTTGAGGCCAGCCTCAGCAATTCAGCAAGACCCTGTCTCAATATAAAAAACGAGCTGGGATTACATGACGGTGCGCATGTAATCCCAGCACTTGGAAGGCAGGAGAATCACAAATTCGAGGGGAGTCTGAGTAACTTAGTAAGATCCTGATTCAAAATAAAAAGATAGAAGCAGGGTGTGATGGCGCATGCCTGCAATCCCACTGCTTGCGAGGCTGAGAGGAGGATCGCAGTTTTGAGGCCAGTCTCAGCAACTTGGTGAGATCCTCAGCAATTTAGCAAGATCCTGTTTTAAAATTTAAAAAAAGGGGAGGGGTTGGGGAGTATAGCTCAGAGGTAGAATGCCCCTGGGTTGAATCCTCCATAACCCCCCCAAAAAGGGACGGGGAGTGTAGCTCAGTGGCAGAGTGCCCCTGGGTTCAATCCCTAGTACCAAACCTTAAAAAAAGTCATCAAATAGACAGTTAAGGGCTGCATATCTTATTCTAAGCATCAAAGAAGCAAGCCTGGCTAGCTGGGCACAGTGGTGTGCACCAGCACCCCAGGTGCTCGGGAAGCTGGGGCGAGAGGACGGCTGGAGCCCAGGAGACTGAGGCCAGCCTGGACAACACAACAAGACCCTGTCTCAAAAAAGAAGACAGGAAAGGGAAGGGGAGGGGAGGCAACTGGACCACAGCCCATCCAGCACCAGGGAAGACCAGCTCCGTGCAGGGCTCCTGCTGCCAGGCCTCTGAAGTTTCCTGCTCGCCCTTCCCTTTGACTTGCTCCACACCAGCAGGCTGCAGGGGACCAGGTGCAAAGGGCCTGTCTCTGCCTCTGTCCCTGGCGGCCCCTCCTGCCTCTGCCAGCCTGCGGCACGCAGCCGCAATGCTGGGAGCTCCGGCAGTCAGACATCACCCGGGCGCTGCAGCTGAGCTGACGCGCATGTCCCACACGCCAGCTCTCCGCTGCAGTCACAGCTGGTAGTGAGCTAGCGAGGACGCAGGCCAGATGCCGGCTGCTGGTTAACAGCAGGCAAAGGCATGCCGAAGAGGCCCGCCTCCCCGGAATGCCGAAGCGTCCATTGAGAAGAGCCGCCTTCCGAGCCTCAAGACCCACCGGAAGCAGACGCGTGCCCACAACCCCGGCAGAGCCAGGGCCGGGCAGGCGCCGAGAGGCCATGCCACCAGAGCTAGAACCGGGCCAGGCATGGCTGAGGCCCCGGTACTCGCGTTCCAGACCTTGTTGCGTTCTAACAAAAATGGGCAATGCGTCCATGACGAGGCTGCCCCTCGGCCCGGTGCCACAGAGGCCTGGCTACTCTGGGTTGTGGCTGACACAACCATCATTTCATAATGTCGGTCACAAGCTGTGATTAGGTGGACAACACTATGGGCATTTTACATTATGTGTTGACAGAAAGTCATGAAAAAAGGTTTTTGGTGATAACAAAATAAAAAAAAGTAACTGTATTAAACTTGCCTAATAAAATACACTCCTCCTGAACAACAGTCTATTTAGCAGCGGCTTTAAATCTTACTAGGATCATGAATCCTTCAAGAATGTGCTGGAAGGTGGGACTGCCTCCAGTTTGTGGTACCCACAGAGCCTTGTGTCACACACTCAAGGATGCCGCGCAAAAGCACACGTGAATTAGCAGGGCAGCCACACTTCTTTTTTTTTTTTTTGCAGTACTGGGGATTGAACCCAGGGGCATCCTACCTCAGAGCTACACCCCCAGCCCTATTTTTTATTCTTTATTTTGAAACAGGGTCTAAGTTGCGAAGGGCCTCACTAAGTAGCTGAGGCTGGCCGCGAACCTGCTATCCTCCTGTCTCAGTCTCCCAAGTACTGGGATTACAAGCGTGCACCACCACGCCTGGCTAGCAGCACGCTTCTGAGAGGTGGCTGAGCGCAGAACAGAGTCCTCTGAGGGCTGACACCTGCCACTTCCCCTCATGCTGCAACAGACAGTTGCTTCCGAGGTGCGCCAGCCCAGCACCCGGAGCAACAAACCAAACGGCTGCCCTGGCTCCTGTGTCGCCGAGAGCTTGGGTGTTTGTAAAGAGGTTTGTTTAGCTCACAGTTCTGCAGACTCCAGAGCCGGGCCCCCGCATCGGCTTGGCTTCTAGTGAGGGCTTCGTGGTGGATGGCAACAAGGACAGGAGCAGGTGTGAGTGTGAGTGGTGCATGTGTCAAAGGGGTCAGGAAGGTGCCAGGCTGGCTCAGCACAACCTGCTCCCCTTCAAGAGTGAGGACACACTCCTGCGGGGACCCGACCGCCTCCCACGAGGGCCCAGCTCCTAAAGGATCCACGTCCTCAGCAGCGCCACTGGGGGCGGAGCTTCCAGAACGGAACCTTGAGGAACAAACCAACAAACCATACCCAAACCAAAGCCAAACCAAAGCCCAGTCCAGTTCAAAAACGGCGAGGGCTTGAGGGCTTGAATGACGGCTTTCCAACGAAGATATACAAACAGCCAGTAAGCGCTTGAAAAGATGCGGAACATGACTAATCACTAGGGAAATGCAAATCAAAATCACAATGAAATACCACTTCACACTCATTAGGACGGCTATTAAAACAACAACAAAAACAAAACAAAACAAAAACAGACAGACATAGGCCTGCAATCCCAGCTAATTGCCAGGCTGAGGCAGGAGAAACACAAGTTCAAGGCCAGCCTAGGCAACTTATCAAAATGAAACTTTATTATTATTATTATTATTATTATTATTATTATTAAGGGCTGGGGTTGTAGCTCAGTGGAAGAGCACTTGCCTAGCATGCATGAGACCCTGGGTTCAATCCCCAGTGATGCAAATAAAATAAAATGCTGGGGCTGTACTTCAGTGGTGTTTACAAAACATGTGGCCTTGAGTTCAGTCCCTAGTACCAAAACTTAACAGTAACAAAATAAAATGTGAAACTGAGCATATGAAAAGAGAAAGAAAATGGGTGGGGGTATGGCTCAGCGGTAGAAGGTGTGCATGTTCAAAGCTCTGGGTACACACACACACACACACACACACACACACACACACACACACACCAAAAAAAACCAGTAAGTGTTGCTGAGGATGCAGAGAAACCGCCCTGTGTGTGTGATGCTGGTGGGAATATAAAATGGTATAGCCGCTATGGAACAGTAGAATAGTTCCTCAAAAAGTTAAAAGTAGAATTACCATACAATCCAGCAATTCTACTTCTGGGTATATACCCCAGAAGTAAAGTATATACCCCAGGTAAAGACCTGAAAAATAGGGGCTTGAGCAGTATTCGTACACCCAAGTTCTCAACACAACTCTTCACAATAACCAAAAGGCGGAAGCAACAAGAATCCACTGATACAAGAATGGATAAACAAAGTGCGGTTATACAATGGAATATGATCCAGCCTCAAGAAATAAGGAAATCTAGCCAGGCATGATGGCGCACGCCTGTAATCCCAGTACTCGGGAGGCTGAGACAGGAGGATCACAGGTTCAAGAACAGCCTCAGCAACTTGGTGAGACACTGTTTCCAAATAAAAATAATAAAATAGGGCTGGGGGGTGTAGCTCACAGGTAGAATGCCCCTGGGTTCAATCACCAGCACCACACAAAAAAAAAAAAAGAAAAAAGAAAAAAAGGAAATCTGACACATATTCCAACATGGATGAACCTTGAGGATATAATGCTAAGTGAGATAAGCCAGACACAAGTAAATACTATACGCTCCCATTTACATGAAGTCCCTAAAGTCAAATCCATAGAGATACAAAGTAGAATGGTGGCCGCCAGGGACCGGGAAAAGGAAACTGCTCGATGGGTCTAGAGTTTCAGTCTGGGAAGGTAAAAAGTTCTGGAGATTGGGGGGTGGGGTCTCATAATAATGTGAATGTACTTAGCAGGGTGTGGTGGCGCACGCCTATAATGCCAGTACTTGGGAGGCTGAGACAGGAGGATGGTAGGTTTGAGACCAGCCTCTTAGCAAGCCCTGTTTCAAAATAAAACATAAAGCTGGGCTGGGTATGTAGCTTGGAGGCAGAATGCTCCTGAGTTCATGTACTTAATCCCAGAGAACTGGACACTTAAAAATGGTTAAAATTTTGCTATGTATATTTTACTGCGATATAAAAAAAGAAAAAGAAAAAGAAATCAGAGCAGAAATGCTCTGAGGTGTATTCCAGTGAAGTGGTAGAGAAGGGAAAGCCAGAAAAGAGCGAGAGAAGCAGGTCACAGGCTCTAGAAGGGCTCACTGTGCAATCCGTATTCACTCCAGTCCCATGGGGAGTCTCAGGTCATAGTTAAGTTGGGGCGTTTCTATCCAAATCATTGCAAACGAGGAATAAGGTGACTTCAATGAATCTTCTTTTTTTCCCCCTGTGGTATTGGAGAGTGAACCCAGGGGCATTCTACCTCTGAGCTATACCCCCAGCCCTATTTTATTTTTTATTTTTAAACAGGGTCTCACAAAGTTGCTGAGGATGGCCTTGAATCTGTGATCCTATCTTAGCCTCCCAAGTACTGGATTTTAGGTGTGGCACATGGCTGTGATTTAAATCGATCTTAAGAACAGGTTATTAAATCTGGGGTATATAAATCCCATGGAAAAGTTTATAGAGACATGGGGAGGTCTGTGTCTCCCCCTAAATTCTCAAATAAATTAATCACCCCATAAAGGAATTAAAAACATGTCTAAGGAAAGCAAGAATTAAATACATAACCATGAGTTGCAGCCACAATGTACCCAATGATGGTCTCTTTTCTCGCCAGTTTTTGTTTGCTTTTGTTTTTGCGGTACTGGGGATTGAACCCAGGGGTGATAGCATTTTTTATTTTGGTCTCACTAGGTTGCCTAGGCTGGCCTCAAACTCTATCCTCCTGCTCAGCCTCCTGAGTAGCTGGAATGACAGGCATGACAGGAGCTGGCACCAGTGGGTTTTTTGTGAAATCTGTTTCTATGGCAGAGTGCTTTGGCACGAGGTGCCCTGAGCTAATGGATGACTCGAATAGCCACAAGCTCCAGGCAGGTAGGTGTGAGAAGACCCGGCAGACTTCCGCTCATGTTCACAGTTGCGGGGAGCAAGACACTAGAGCAGCCTCATCTCTACCTCGGGATCTCAAGCTTCTGCTCTCAGGCCCGCTTCTACTTTAAACATCGTTGAGGACCCTGACGAGCTCTTACCTGTGTCACATCTATCAATATTTGCCATATTAGAGTGAACAGACATTTCGAAAATATTTGAGGCTGGGGACGCCGCTGAGTGGCAGAGCGCTTGCCCGGCACCCCTCCTCCCCCAAAAGTAAAAAAGTTAACATTTAAAAGTAACAAAAATGAACTTATTTAGTGTTGTATGTTAACATCAGTAACAATTTCTTGAAGAAAAAAACTTTTCAGAAAAAATTAATGAAAAGAGCAGAATTGTTTTCCATCTTTATAGATCTCTTTACTATCTGGCTTAATAGAATCCAACTGGATCCTCATATTTGCTTCTGCATCTAATCTATTGTGAGGGAGTGTTCTACTTGAAGTATATGGAGGAAAATAGGGCCGCATACAGACGCAGAGCTTTCCAGATGGGGCTGTTTTTGCTTTTGTTTTGAGATGGGGTCCAGGTGGGTCTCGAACTCCTGGGCTCAGGCAATCCTCCTGCCTCGGCCTCCCAAGTAGCTGAGACTATAATCATTGCCAGTGGGCAGAGATTAGCTGCCTTTGATTCTACACTAGAACATGACAATCTGAGGCCAGCCTGGCAATTTAGAGAGACCATTTCAAAATTAAAAAGAAGAAAAAAAAATCCATGACCAAGGCCGGGCGTGGTGGCGCACGCTTGTAATCCCAGTACTTTGGGAGGCGGAGACCGGAGGATCCGAGTTCGCGGCCAGCCTCAGCTCTCTCTCTCTCTCCCTGTCTCTCTCTCTCTCTACTTAGTGAGGCCCTCAGCAACTTCGTGAGACCCGGTTTCAAAATAAAGTATAAAAAATAGGCCCGGGGGTGTAGCTCAGAGGTAGAACGCCCCTGGGTTCAATCCCCGGTACCACAAAAAAAAAAAAAAAAAAAAAAAAAATCCATGACCAGGCACCGCTTCTGAAAACAGTGAGGGGGAGGCTGCAAGTGCCACAATGGACACACCACACTGCTCCTTAGACGCCACGCGCTCCTCTTGCCCTTGAACTCTCTGGTATGGGCGCCTGGCAGTGCGGCACCAGGGCTGGGTCAGCTGGAAGACACTGGTTCAGTGAGTCATGCAGGTCCCTCGAACACTGAAAAATTTTTTATAAAATATTTTTTAAAAATCATATTGGTGGCGCACACCTGTAATCCCAGTACTTGGGAGGCTTGTAGACAGGAGGATCACAGGTTCATGGCTATACTCAGCAACTTAGTGAGACCTGTTTCAAAATAAACAATAAAAATGTAGGGCTGGGGATTGGCTCAGAGGTAGAATGACCCTGGCTTCAATCCCCAGTACCACAAAAAACACAAAAACAAACAAACAAAAAAACCAAAACCAAAAACAACAGCAACAAAAAAACAGGACTGGGGGTGGAGCTCAAAGGCATAATGCCCCTGGGTTCAATCCCCAGTACCACAAAAAAAGAAAAGAAGAAAAACCAAACAAATAACCCCCCACACCGTCCATATTACCTCTGCCCCTATCAGAAGTCTTCTAAGAACAGGGAAATGACAAGCTCACAGCGGTGGATGAGTTTCCTTACATTCTGCTTTTTACTCGAAAGCACAAATTTCATCCCTGGCAATACATACTGTTGGTTGTTTTCCTTGAAGTGACATATTCACTTCATCCATTTTCAAGAAAATGTCTGCCAAGAACCCAAGTCTGAGTGAAGAGCGGCCAGTCATCGTTCAGACAGACGGCGACGCACTCGCCCGCCTCGTGCGCAGCGCACTCCGCCAGGCAGGATTTTAAAAGACACGCATTTAGGGTTGAGATCTAATGACTTTAATGGTTCCTAGAATATCAAGGCCATTTTTTTGTGGCACTAGGGATTGAACCCAGGGGCGGTCTACCTTGGCACTATTCATTTTTTATTTGGAAACAAGGACTCACTAAGTTACTGCACGCACTGGCCTTAAACTCAGTCTCCCAAATACTAGGATTACAGGTGTGCGCCACAACGCCCGCTCATCGAGCCCAATCTTTTTCTTGGTATGTGAGGTACTGGGGACTGAACCCAGAGGCATTCAACCTCCGAACTACACCCACAGCCCTATTTTATTTGAAAATAGGGTCTTGCCAAGTTGCTGAGGGCCTTGCTAAATCACTGAGGCTGTCCTCGAACCTACAATCCTCCTGTTTTGCCCTCCCAAGTACTGGGATCACAGGCGTGTGCCACTGCGCCTGGCTCATCAAGGCCATTCTTAAGTGACATGAGCTTTTTGCACCCCTGCGAGTGGTGGCCGTGGAGAAGGCCATGGCTATTAGCAGGTACTGGTGCCACAGCCGTAGGCGCCAGCTGTTGTCCCCACCGCTGCTGTTGCACCACCAGTCCAAATGTCAACAGCGCAACCAAAAGCTCCTGAGGGATGGGTGTAGAAAGAGCTTGCCCCAGTGTCCCCGGGGAGGACATGGCCGCCGGCAGCAGCTGAGAACGAGGCCGTTCCTCCACAGCGCCGTGGTGGCCCATCCGCACTTGCGGAAATGCTTCTGCAGCTCACATAAAAGGCAAGACTCTTCAGAAGGCTCCTCACTTTCCCTCGGAAACACAAGGCCAAAAAGAGGATGGCCAGGAGCCGGGGCTGTTAATCAAATTTATGGTGCACATCCCTGAGCCAGCCCTACAAGGTAAAGCCAGTGGAGAGAGGGATGCAGCTCAAGGGCGACACGGCCATCAATCTCCGCAGGCAGAGCACAGGGGACCAGAGCGAGGTGTCTGAGCAAGGCCAAGGGCGCCCCTCAGAGCCTGGCCCAGCAGTGTTGCAGTGACAGAGGGCCTGGGAAAAGCCACAGCGTGCGGTAGAGATGACGACGGGCTTAAGGATGGGCAGCCTCATGCCTCACAGTCTCCTTTACACTCCCTCAGGTGCAGCAAGGAACCCAGAGACGAGGAAGCAAACAGAACCCAGAAGCGCTGTTCCCCAGGAACGCCCGGGAACCGCCATGCCACGCCTCCGCTGGCTGTTCCTCAGCCCGGCCGCACCTGAGCCCCGTCAGCCAGGCGATGAGTCATGGAGAATGAGCCAAAGACAGGAACCAGAATGTCAGGTTCCATCCAGCCAACCGCTTCCCGATCCAGCAGGAGGCAGAAGTGCCTGGGTCTTCGCGTGCCCGGCTGTCTGTGGGACGAGCCAGATCTCGGGAGGGGCGAAGCGAGGCACGCCAGGGTCAGCCATGCTGAAAATGGCAGTGGGCATGCGCTCGTCCAGCCTTCCTGCGCTGCCCCTCGCGGCACGACCACGCTGCAGTCACAACGCGGGGGACCTGCTAGCACAGGCTGCTACTCCAGAGACTTCTCTGCAGGGGAGACTTACTATGGGGAAAAGGCTGCCTGGACTCTGTTTTTTTTTTTTTTTTGTTCTTTTTTTGGAACTAGGGATTGAACCCAGGGACATTCTACCTCTGAGCTACAACCCCAGCCCTATTTTGTATTCTTTATTTTGAAACAGGGTCTCACTAAGTTGCAGAGAGCCTCACTAAGTAGCTGAGGCTGGCCGCGAACCTGGATCCTCCTGTCTCAGCCTCCCATGTACTGGGATTACAAGCGTGTGCCACCATGCCTGAACTTTGGAAGTGTCACAGTATGACCATTTTCCAAAGGATGGAGTGACATATGCATCTGTGGACTAGCTCGAAAGCATCCTGTCAGGATGACACACCCATTCTAGTGTGTGTGCGTGTGTGGGGGGTGCTAGGGAGCAAACCCAGGGCCTTGCACGTGCTAGGCAAGCAGTCTACCTCTGGGTCACATCCCCGACCAAGGACACCCCCATTCTACTCTGTCCCCTTTCAAAGGGTTTCAAATATCTGGGTGCATCTGTATCTGCTCTCTGCTGAAAAAGGCCCATGCTGTCACCTGGTGGAAAAAAGGAGGACTGCTGCCTGTGCCCCAGGCCACGACAGAGCACCCAGTTCCATAGTCTCTCTTACTACAGATGCTGGGCTCGAATGCCTTGCAATCCACCCCTGGCAGAACATGTGACCAAGGTCCTCAGCCAAGGCCAACCTCTGGTGGAGTAAATGCGGCAGAGACAGGCCCTCGCCACCGCCGCCCCAGGCCCTCTAGAGGGGGCGAGGCGAGGTCAGAGTGATGGAGGGAGGGAGGCCAGAGGCGTTCAGGGAGGAAACTACAGATAAAACTCACCAACCAAAACACATCGCCCTGGGATCGCAGAGGACTTCGGGCCCAATAGTCCCAACTAACTCAGAAATCTCAATGTGTATAAGGATAATGTTAAAATGTCTTGTGTTAATACATTAAAATAAGGTAGAAACCCTACTCACTAAGTTATAAAAATAAAACCATCTTTTTTTATATAACAGGCATAGAACAGAGAAAAAAACAGACTATCTCCGAGCAACTGCAGAAGGTGGCTTTCGCGTCTGTGGCAGGCTGCGTTATTCAACTCTGCGTTTCCCCTTTGGTCTTTGGGCTTCCTTCACCTGTCCAGGCGGCAGGCGCCTCTGCCTCCCGCTCGGGGAGCCGCCGTCGAGGAGGGCATTCCGGAGGGGGAGGAACCCAGCGCCTTGCAGGGCAAGAGGAGCAGATGAAGGAGAGAAGGAAGGGCCGTGTCCCAGGGCTAGGAAGAAATCAAGAGCCAGCACAGGTCCAACACCGGAGCGGCGGCCGGGCCTCCGGACCGCACACCAGAGGCTGCCCAGAAACGAGAGCCCGTGGGAGCCCGGACAGTGGCAATCTCCACAGCAGCTATCTGGGAGCAAACTGGAGCCAGCCTCCGGGACACTGCTCTAAATGAAACCAGGAAGGCTAGCCTGACCCTGGTGTCAAACTGCAAAGTCAGTTTTAACTAAAAAAAAGGAAGGGAATCTTTTTTTTTGGTACTGGGGATTGCACCCAGGGGTGTTCTACCTCTGAGCTACAGCCCCAGCCCTTTTTATTTTTGAAACAGAGTCTCGCTAAGTTGCTGAGGCTGGCCTTGAACCTGTAATCCTCCTGTCTCAGCCTCCTTAGTACTTGTGCCAAGCCCAGCTTGTTTCTTTTTATTATTGGTAACCACTAATCTGCCTCACAAACACTGCTGTCAGCACTGGGTGCAGAATTTTACGGATGCTCTGAGAGGGCACCACTCCTCCAGCTCTGTGATCTAAAATTCCTGTCGGTGCCATGGCAGCCTGGGGTTGTGGATGCTACTCAGGTAAGCCCAGAGACTTGGAAGCACACAAAACATTTTCTTTATGGCTTCCTTCCTTTTTTTTTTTCTTCTTGTGGTACTGGGGATGGAACCCAGGGGCATTCTACCTCTGAGTTATACCCCCAGCCCTATTTTATTCTGATACTGGGTCTCACTAAGTTGTGGAGGGCCTCACTAAGTTGCTGAGGCTGGCCTCAGGCCTGTGATCCTCCTGTCTCAGCCTCCCAAGTACTGGGGTTACAAGCGTGCTCCACTACGCCCAGCTTTTATGGTTTCCTTTCTGATATAGGAGGCATGGCTGGAAAATCAGCAGATGCCAAGTGGGTCATAATGGCACAATCATTTAAAGTAAAGGTTCTTTTTGGCCTCAGAGTCTCATTTTAAATTAATACCGACACATCTATTTTGAAAGCGTGTTAAGTCAGGAGGAAGGACCACTTTACACACAACCAGCTCCCGTCCTTGGCTCTCCTGTTCTCACAGGAAGTGTTATTTGGCCCGTCCAAGACAAGCTTGCCCCTCCCTCCCTTCTGATTGAACCCAGGGACATTCTACCACTGAGCCATACCCTCAGCCCTCTTTATTTTTTGTTTTGAAACAGGGTCTCGCCAGGTTGCTGAGGATCTTGCTACATTGCTGAGGCTGGCCTTGAATCTGCAATCCTCCTGTCTCAGCCTCCCAAGTTCTGGGATCACAGGCATGTTCTACCACACCTGGCTAAGCTTGCTGATTTCTGACTCAGGGCTTTTTTTTTTTTTGGTACTGGGGATGGATTCCAGGGGTGCTCTACCTACCTGAGCTACACTCCCAGCCCTTTTATTTTGAGACAGGGTTTCACTACATTGCCCAGGGTGGCCTCGAACTTGTGATCCTCCTGCCTCAACCTCCTGAGTCATGGGATCACCACCCTCACCACCGCTGACAGTTTTGAGAAGGTGAAAACCACAGTCACGACAGGAATGAACTGGCTGAATCATCTGAGGAGCAGCAGTCGCCCCCACGCCTCCTGTGCAGCTGCCTCCACCAAACAACCCCAGGCCCCGCGCCGGGCCTGCGCTGGGCCTGCGTCCGGCAAGCCAGTCCCGGAGAGCCGTGGCTTCCCGCGCTCGGCAGCCGACATGAGAAGAAAGAAGCGAGAGAGACGCGAGCAGCGCACGAGTACAGGGAACTTGCCTTTTCCATCTGTGGCCGATGCTTCTTGTAAATGTCTGATTGACCTAAAAATAAACGTTTGGAGAACAAGGGTTAGCTTGTTATGCATTTTTCATTTCTAACTTTAGCAGCCTGGGGCCCTGAATTTCCCGATTATAAACTGAAAGGGTCGGACTAGATGACTTTAGAGCACGCTCCCTAAAAAAGTGACCCAATCTATACTTGGTTGGTTCTGGCCAAGGCTGCCCTCTGCTGGCCGAGTCTGGAGCCACGAGTCTGGCAGGGCACAGTGCTGAGAACAAAACAGTCACATCCTACCCCTCATTCCCACGACCACCCAACCTGACACTGGGAAGATGATGGAGCATCCCGAGCTCATCTGCCACCGAGAGAACTGGCCCCAGAAGGAAGTACTGCCAGTCGGTAAGCCTGAGCCCAGGAGCTGCGAACATACGGCTTCACGCAAACTCATTTCATCGAGCGGAGATTTATTAATTTGCAGAAAACTGCCAGCCTCCAGGGAGTCTTTCTTCGGCTGTACTGTGCCGGTAACTAATCGCCATCATTACCGTTCAGACAGGGGACATTAACTTTATTAAAGAGGCTGTGGATCAGAGTTCCAGGCAGTCCACAGCCACGGAGGCACAGACCGCGGAGCACGCGGGCGGGCGGCGAGGGGAAGAGGCTCCGTTCTGAAGCCATCGCTCACTCCATCTGTGAGTAAGTCCCTCTCCTCCGACCTCAGGAGAACCGCCCCCACGGGAACTGGGTGGGGCGCACGTGAAGGTAAGCGGCAGGGAGCCAGCACTGAAGCAAGGCTGGCTGACTCCCACACTGAGAAACGTGCCCATGCCATTTCTTGGTTGGCGGTAGTGGGGACTGAACCCAAGGGCGTTCTACCTCCGACCTACACCCCAGCCCTTTTTATTTTGAAACAGGGTCTCGCTAGGCAGCTGAGGCTGGCCGTGAGTGAACCCGGATCCTCCAGTCTCAGTCTCCCAAGTACTAGGATTACAAGCGTGCGCCACCACGCCCGGCAAGTGATGCTATTTCTTAAATCACCTTTCTAGCACTTTCTGGTTGCTTTTCCATTTTCAGAATATTTATCTAAAGGGATCTTGCCGCTGGGCACCTGCTCGTTAGTGCTGTAACTGGCAAGTGGCGATGGTCACTGGCCGCCCTGCAGCTTGTCGGGGTCCCTTCTGGTTTTCTGTTCTGACAGTGGCACGTGTAAGAGCAGGATTGTGACCTCTGCTCCCTGACAAGACACTCTTTCGTCTGAGGCCAGTGCTGGCCACCTGTGTCACAGACGCCCGAGCTCTGCTCCTGGGCCAGCAGGCAGAGGCTGTGCTGATGAGGACCACTGACACTCCTGTGCGCGGGCGTGTCTGTGGACTGACAGGACCATGGGGCGCGGAGTGGCTTTGGCCAGCTGAGGCGGGTCATGCTCCCCTGGCACCAGGTTCCACACAATCACAGTCACTGAATGTGACCTGCAAACCTCGAGATCCTACACAATACTCGTCCTCTACATGGGGTGCGCACTTCAGTAAGAAGCATCTTGCTCTCCTTAGAATTTACTTCAGAATGATTAACTGCATTCAGATAGCCACGGGTCTCAACGGTTAAGGGAGAGGGCTTATTTTTGCCAGCCTTCTTTCTTTCACTTGGTTACTACTAAACCCAGAATTTCCGTCACTTTGGATGTGATTTAATAAGGATATTCTTTCGCATCAACCACTGACTTGGCGCTATCATTGTTTACACATACTCAAAGTACAATATACATATGTATCTGCAACTTGTCATTTCCAGGAACGGAGCAAACCATTCCTATGATATCTATGTGCTGAGAACGAGCACTAGTTTTAATGTTAATGTACTTCCTCACTTTCCCATCTAACTTGGTAAGAAAGGTTTTTTTGTTTTGTTTTGTTTTTTTAATTTTGAAACAGGGTCTCACTAAGTTGCTGAGGGTCTTGCTAAACTGCTAAGGCTGGCCTCAAACCTGCAATCCTCCTGTCTTAGCTTCCCAAGTACTGAGATTACAGGCGTGCGCCACTATGCCTGGCTCAAAAAGAGCTTATTTATGGGGCTTCAACTCACTTTCCACCAAATTCAGACTGCTATTTTATGTTGCTAATAGTTCGCATTTCCAGACTCTTCTCTATTGTCTTAGAACCATGCTCCAGCCAGGCGTGGTGGCGCACACTTGTAATCCCAGTACTTGGGAAGCTGAAACAGGAGGATCAGAGGTTCGCAGCCAGCCTCAGCTACTTAGTGAGACCCTCTTTGAAAATAAAGAATAAAAAATAGGGTTGGGGGTGTAACACAGAGGTAGAATGCCCCTGGGTTCGATCCCCAGTACTGCAAAAAAAACCGTGCTCCATGCCAGCCCACAGGCCAGACTAGGTCCATCGGAATTCCCTGGGTGACTTGATAAAGATGCAGGGTCCTACCCTGGACGCTGGGCAGCCTGGGCCACAAAGCTGTATATTTTCCCAATGTGATGTGGGGCAACTTGGGACCAGCCGTTGAGCTGGGGTGAACAGCCAAGCCGTGGTGGGCGAAGTCCCTCCCTCCCGGGTCACTCACCACACCACTGGGAAGAGGATGGCGCCGCAGCACAGCAGGTCGACCAGAAACAGAGAGTCCTTCCACAAGCCGTACTCGGTCGTGCCCTCCTCGGTGGACTCGATGATGATATAGGCCACGTTCGCCAGGACCTGCAGGACACGAGGAGCTGCTGAGCCCCGCGGCCTGGGACTGCCGCAAGAGCAGCCCGAGGTGGCCTTCACGGCCCCTCCGGTGGCCACGGCACCGTGTCCTGGCAGCTCTTCTACAACTCTGCCACTCTGCTATTAAGAAGTCCGATCTCTATGGCACCCCTTGAACCCAGCAGGTGTGGGGGTGCTCTGCCCAATAGAGAGGTCAATGTGATGCCATGGGATTTCCAAAGTAGACATGGCTTCCACCTGGCTCTCCCTCCAGGCCATAGGAGCCCTGGGCCTTCTCGTGAGAAGTCTGACTACCCCAAACCACCAAGCTAGGGGGACCACACAGAGACGGCAGACGTCCAGAGCCCCCGCTGTTCCCGCCCCAGCTGAACAAGTCTTCCCAGCTCATCGGGAGAAAGATTTGAGTGAAAATGTCAAGATCCCCCAGCCCGAGCCACTGTCTGCCCCTGAGCCAGACCTACCCAGGTAAGCCTCTCCTAAGTTTCCAACCCACAGAAACCGAGACAGAATCACTGGCTATCGTTTTCTATCACTAGGTTTTGGGATGATTTGTTACACAGCAGTAGATAACGGAGACACTCTGCTTTCTGGGCACCTGAGCCTCGGCAGTCACTCAGGTGCTGGACAGGTGGCACCTCACACCCCATTTAGCCAGGAGGAACAAGTTCTTCCTGAGAACCCCTGGTTCTCAGTGACAATGACCCTTCCATGGCCTGACAACAGAACTGTGTGATCAGAGACCAGAGCGGCAAGAACGGCAGGCCTCGTCCAGCCCATGAGCAGCCACGCCGCTCCTCTCGGGAGTAGTCACGCCCAGGTTGTTCTGTCCCCCGGGTCATCTGTACCCATGTCCTGGCTCCATTTCCAGAGTCAGGGCACTGCCTCGTGTGTTCAGGCCTGTGACTGGGCTCTCAGCTGTGTGAAAAGTCTGTCAGTGCGCTAAACTGAGACACCACTGAGCATCAGGGAAATTGACATCTTATGATACATTCATGTGGAGATTATCTCAGATGTGGATGCAGGGATAAGGACTCCATCTATACATCCCATAGAAGCCCACGGTCCCGAACACTGCCTGACCTGCTGCTGAAGGCCACCCTCCTCACAACTACGAGGAATACCAAGTCTGCTGTGCTACAATTTGGCAGGTGTCTTAAGTTTCTCTTTCTATACAGGATGTATGAATTGAATTATCACAGATGCTAAACTTTGCTTAATAAAAATGCAATAACCATTTTAACATTTCAGTTTCCCCACTGACACCGGCTTCTGGGCTCTTCCTGGCCTCCCGCCCTTGCCCCGGTTTCTCCTGAAGTCCAGGCTATCCTAAACATTTACATCTGTGGCTCTACTATAAATACAAAATGGAAAACAAAGGCTTTTACATCTTAAATTCATAAGACTACTTTGTCCTTAATTCACACACTCTAGTGAGAGACAGGACATTCCAGAGCGAGTGGTTCCTGAAACCCCACTCCGTGTGCGCCCCGCTCACTCCTTACTTGGAAACCGTCAGTCGGGCTGTGGATGGGGCAGAGAGCTTGCCTGGTACGTGCAGGGGCCCGGATTCCAACCCGCCCAAAAGAGAAAGAAAGGAAAAGAAACAAAGAAACATCCCATCACTACCCGTGGCCAAAAGGAAGAGTTTTAACTTTTCAGGCTGATGTTCAAGGCCTTCTGACTATCCCATTGTCTAAATGTTTGTAACTTCCTTATATTTAATTTTCAAATTTTCAAATGCCCTATTTCCTCAGAGGGATGTAACCTTGCGTGTCCATCTTTCCAGGGAGCGAGAAGGGCAGCGGGAAGCGGGAAGTGCATGCCGTCACCCCCAGCCCAGGCCAGCGGGGCAGGCGGCCGCCTGGGGGGTGGCCGGGTGGGAGGAGCTCTGTGACCTGGTGGGGTTTTGGGACTCAGTCTGACCTGTCAGAAAGCCCGTCCAGACCACACTCAGAGCAACCACTCTCTTCCTGGAAACCCGTGCACCTGGTCTGTAGCAGATGCACTCGGTGCTCACACGCCCCTCACGACTCAGTGCGAGGCAGCTCTGCAGCACACTGTGCCAACTGGCCCGTCACTGAGCCAAGCGGCCGATCGGGTGCCCAGGGACTTGCCCCCTCCCTCCGCCATCAGCCACACTTACACGCTCCCAACCGTGATATCAGCTGAGGAGCACGACTTTCCTCGAGCAGAGCAGAGCAGTCGTGCATCCCTGCCAGGACCCGTTTATTATAAATAAATTCCTTAAGCCCAGGCTCTGCCGCCCATAGACTGGTACGTAGACCACAAGACCAAGTTCCTCTCCTGAGGGCTCACCTTGTAGGATGTCCTCTGCCCGCAGCCTCTAAACACAGGAAGGGTTAAAAAGCACTTGCCCCTGGTGCTCTACCTGGTGAAACTCCCTGGTGGCTTTCACCGTTCCAATACACTTTGCTGGTAAAACCCCTGTGTGTCCGGGCTTCCTCACTAAGCGGGCCGTTTTGTTAAGAGGCGGTCGGTGCAGGAGAAGACAGAGCGGCCCCCTTGTTCTCTGTGGCTCCCTGTCCAGAGCCACTGACAATCAAGTGCCTCCCAGGGCAAGGACATGAAGTCCAGGCTGTCAGGATCCACAGAGGGGGCCCCAATCTTCCACCCCCAAAGGCAGAAGCGGCAGTTCCCAGCAGACAGGCCTGTAGCTGGCGCTCTAGAGAGGGACTCCCCCCCAGAGGCCCGACAGGCAGGCTGGGGCTCCCTTTACCTGGAGTGGGATGACAATCATGAAGATCTTCTTGTCTTTATCAGAAAGGATGTGCTTAATGAAAGCCCAGCCGGTGCCGATGAGCGCGATGGTGATGAACAGCAGCGCCCCCTTCAAACTGCAAGACAGAACAGCTGCAGACCCCGGAGGGCCTCCTCAGACCCGCCCGGCTCATTCTACGACTTCACATGCTTCTAGCAAAGACAGGCGGCCACATTCAGGAGACGCACTGCACGCGAGGAACACTTCTTTCAAGGCACAAATAGCTCTGCACCCAGTTGACAGCCAAGGGCTACAGGGAGGCAGGAGCACCCAATAAACCGGCCTTCTCAAGTCTGGGCAGCGACTTGTGCGCCACACAGCTTTAGGTTGGCAGTGGCCCACACAGGCTACCACATGGGCAGGGCCAGGCGACTCAGGCCAACCTGCACCTGTCATGGCTCCTCCAATTTCTTCCTTCCTTCTATCCTTCTCTTTTTCCTTTCTCTTTCTTTTCCTTCCTTTCTCTCTTCCTTCCTCCCCCCCCCCTTTTCTTCAGTGCTGGGGATAGATCCTAGGGCCTCACACATGCTAGGCAAGTGCTCTAACACTGAGTTACTTCCCCAGCCCCACAACTTCTTTGTACATCATTTCACAATGTGAGTATTTTCAGGTGTATGTGCACACTTACAGGTGAGTTATGTAGTACACAACAGCCCAGCCTTCGATGGGAAAGCCCTGAGAGGAGATGTAGTGGTAGTCGATCTGAAATCAAACAGCTACATTTTAGAAAGGTTGATCCCTGCGTGCCTTACTGTGCAGTCAGACAATAAATGTAGAGGACCTTGGGGTGGGGCTGTCCCACCCGCCCGCTGACTCACCTCACTCTCCAATCCCCCGCCAATCCCCTGCCAATCCCCCGGGAAGCACAAACACGCTAACACAGGTCCGGGAGCTCGAGACATGTGGCCAGGGTTTCAAAGCCACTAACACCCAGCCCAGGACCCTCTCTGGAGACAAACGGTTCACACGGGCAAATAGCTGGCTATTCTTTTCTTAAAACCTTCAAGGTCAAATGCCAGCCTCTCACTATCCCAGCTGAGGTCTTGACCATTCACACCCCTGCCACTTTCATAAGGAAATAAACCAGCCAGCCAGTTACAAATTTTACATGTAATCACCTGGCTTTGACAATGTTTTCTTTGGAAAAATCTGTAAATTTAGAGCTACTTGAGGCCATCACTGCATTTTAACTCAAGTGTCAAGATTCAGTGGTGCGCCCCACACCTTCCCGCAGAAGCCAAAAGCTGACGGCAACATATACACCTGTCATTCTGTCTCAAGTGACTTGGGGACCCTGTCATTCACTGTCTGTGGCTCCAGAAAGACTCTTAATTCATCTTCAAGTGGGAAACTGCCCTACATAACTATCATTTCTTGACGCTGTAACTGGACATACTTTTGTTTTTTCCTACAGTGCCATTTTTAAGTGCAGCAGGGGAGCAGACCAAGTGTGGCCTGCGGGCATCTTGGGGGCCACAACCTGGGGAAGTCATAATCAATCGTCTCATATTCAAAGCTGAAGCTCAAGCCGGGCGTGGTGGCGCACACTTATCATCCCAGTACTTGGGAGGCTGAGACAGGAGGATCCGGGTTCACAGCCAGCCTCAGCTACTTAGTGAGGCCCTCTGCAACTTACTGAGACCCTATCTCAAAAAAAAGAATAAAAAAAAAATAGGGCTGTGGGTGTAGCTAGGAGGTAAAATGCCCTTGGGTTCAATCCCCAGTACCGCAATAAAAAAAAAATTGGGCTCAGGATGCAGCTCAGAGATAGAATGCCCCTAGGTTCAATTCCCCGGTTCCACAAAATAAATAAATAAATAAATAAATAAATAAATAAATAAATTTTTAAAAAGCTGAAGGCTATTTTTTTTTTTTGGAGTACTGGAGATTCCAGGGGCACTCTACCTCTGAGCTACAACCCCCAGCCCTATTTTTTTATTCTTTATTTTTGAAACAGGGTCTAAGTTGCAGAGGGCCTCACTAAGTAGCTGAGGCTGACCGCAAACCTGTGATCCTCCTGTCTCAGCCTCCCAAACTGGGATTACAAGCATGCGCCACCACACCCAGCTTGAAGCTTAATTCTTACGCCTTAATTTTTTTTTTGGCAGTACTGGGGATTGAACCCAGGGGCATTCTACTCCCAGGCTACACCCCCAACCCTATTTTTTATTCTTCATTTTGAAACAGGATCTCACTAAGTTGTGGATGGCCTCATAAGTAGCTGAGGCTAGCCATGAACTCGGATCCTCCTGTCTCAGCCTCCCAAATACTGGGATTACAAACATGTGCCACCATGCCCGGCTTGAAGCTTACTTCTTACGCCTTAATTTTTGTAGCATCAATTTTCTTTCAAGTGAGTCTGACAACAGTGAACTTCCAATCCAGTAGGCACGTGAGGGAAGGTTTGGAAAAGTAGAGGCGGTGGAAACATTGGAGCAGGTGGCACTCTCGCCTCAAGAAAGAACAAAAACTAGGAAATACAAACAAGCATTCTAGAAAAATCCTGGGTCTGAGTGGTGTCAGCTTGGTACTGGAGGCTGTGATCGTGTCCCATGGCCAGTCCTTCCCAGACAAATGAGGGCTACAGGAGAAACGCGTTCCTCCCGCCCTTCTTCCTCAAGTCTTTCTCCTGCTCACACAGGCATGCGTATCATTTCCCAAATGATCTCCAAAATGCTGATACGTACCGCATGGAACACCAAGGACAGAGACTTGGTGAAAGGCAGGGCCGCCATCAGCCAGTGAATTTTAAATACATCGTTCCTACAATAGGAAAGAAAAGAATTAAAAGAAGAGCCCATTCAGAGATATTTATAAGCAGGCAGTAAATACAAGTGGCGGGCGCGGTGGCGCACACCCGTGGTCCCAGCACTTGGGAAGCCGAGGCAGGAGGATCCTCACTTGAGCCCATGAGTCTGAGACCAGCCTCAGCAACACAGTGAAACCCTGTCTCTAAAACAAAACACAACCCAGCACACCATGCAGAAAAGGCCTCAGATATGAGTCCTAAGTCGTCTCGAGCGTGCGTCAGTGTGAACAGGAGAGAGAGGTGTGCACTGGAGCGGCACAGCAGTTCCCCGTCCCCACAGGATGGAAATCCCGCCCGGTGGCCAGCTTCGCTCTTAGAAAGCACCCAGACAGGCCAGCAAGAAGGAGGGGGACAGAGCGGCAGAAATCGTGTGAAGCCCCTGGGAAAGGCAACCAGGTGCAGCTGCAGGCAAGTCCAAGCCCAGTGGGAGAGGAGGCTGGGGGCTGGCAGCGGCGAGGCCATGCCCCCTCCCTCACTTACCAGGCCAGTGGGTAAAGCGCCCACCCCGCTCCCCCTGTAAGAGTCTACCTTTTGGCTGCCAGGTGGTAAATTCCTCCTCTGAGTCCCACCTCCCCTTAGGAATTAACCTAATAGACCACGAGACCATTATGGGAAGGACGGAGAACACGATTAACAAAGCACACAGAGGACACTCGAGTCAGAGCCGCAGGGGGCGAGGCGCTATGCGAAGGAGCAGCAGTCACGGCGTGGACGGGGCAGCGTAGCTGCTACTCAGATGAACAGGCCAGTGGGACAGGCCGGCAAGCTCCCGGCGGACTCATGCAAGGACGGAAGATGGCTGTGAAACACAGCGACACCCAGTTGGTGGGAAAGGACAGACTGCTTAGTCATCGCCACGGGAAATCAGCTTGCACCTCTGTACACAAGAGAATAAAGCTGGACCTCCACCTACAGAAGAGGGATTCCACATGCCTTTCAGCTCTCAGTGCAAAACGCACATTTTATGATCGTGGGGTAGAGAGGACCTTCCTAAGATCCAAGAGGCACTGCCCAAAAGACTAAAATCTGTAGCTTTGACTCCATTAAAATAAAAGATTTTCATTCAACAATGAATACCACGGACGAGTTTAACAACTGGAGAAAAAATTGCCATGTGTGAGATAAGACAAGAGGCTGACATCCAGAATACGCAAGAGACTCGTGCAAAGCAACAAGAAAAAAGACAGGAAGCCCAGGCAGGAATACGCAAAGAACACAGGCAGAGCCGAGCGAGCGTGGTGGCGCACGCTTGTAATCCCAGTACTTGGGAGGCAGAAACCAGAGGATCCGGGTTCGCGGCCAGCCTCAGCTACATAGTGAGGCCCTCTGCAACTTAGTGAGACCCGGTTTCAACATAAAGTATAACAAATAGGGCCAGGGGTGTAGCTCAGAGGTAAAACGCCCCTGGATTCAATCCCCGGTACCACAAAAAAAAAAAAAAAAAAAGAACACAGGCAGGCAGAAGAGGCCAAGCCCCTGAAATGATAATCTACATCACTAATATTCAGAAGAAATGCAAAGTAAAACGAGGGACTGAGGTAGGGCAGAAGAAGAAGAGGCGGGGAAAGGAGACTCAGAAGAGTGAGGGACAGCAGGAAACCGTGGGGGTAAGTTGCTCGTGCCCCGAGCCAGGCCGGCCACCCCACGCTTCTGGGAAATTTATAAATCTTTACTCATTCACTTATGGCAACTACCTTGAGCACTGTTAATTACCCCACTAATGACTGATGAGATGACAGAGACCACGCAAGGGTCCAGAAGGTGACCAGGCCTCCGGAAGCCATCTTGTGATCACTGGACTGATGTCATTCCCACATACCTCCCCTACCCACCTTTCCCGGAATTCCCTATAAAAGAGCCACAAATTCCCTAAGCACTGCTCCTGCTCTGGAGACGGCCCGCGTTCTCCATGGAATGTGTATTTCTTGTTTTCCCAAATAAACCAGTTGTCTCTGATTGGCTCGTGCTGAAATTCTTTTCTGTCAAGTAAGCAAGAACCCCGCCTGTCCTGAGTTGTGCCCCCCCAACTCCCTGGACCCTTCTCAGGTTTATCTTTCTTCTGTGCCAGTACCAGTTCACACCCCTCAGTCTGGCAGAAATTAAGCCACCTGCGTGGGTGAGTACGGGGCAAACAGGAATCCCACTGCAGCACAGGTGGAAGGACAAACCGCTAGAGCCACACGGGCAGGCCACCTGGCAGCACTGGATGAAATTAAATGTGTGGACCCATGACTGTTCCTCGGAGTGCCAGGTCCCTAGGGATCTCAGGGGCAGGAGGAGGCTCATGTCAGCGTCACCTGGGGTAGCCAGAGACGGAGGCAACATGGGCGTGCATCGTTACCACGGGGTGATGTGGAGTAGCTAAGAAGCCATCAGCCAGATGCACACAGAGTGATGTGGCTGAATTGTAGAGCGTGTACTGCCAAGTGAAAAACGTCCAAGACCAATATCCACAGATGGTTTAGTTTCTATAAATTTAAAATACATGTGACACCAATAAACACTACTTACAATATGTAAATATCTCAAACTTTGTGTTAAGAACATCCTTGGCTGGGGAGGAGTGGGAGGGGGCAGGAAATGCAGGGGAATGACCGCCCAGAAGAGGAGCTCGCACAGAGCCACGAGAACACACCCAGGCTGACGCACGTGCGGCTTCCGGCTCGTTTCCTGGAACTTCCTGCCAGCGCCCACCTACTTGAAGTTCAAAGAGGAAGTCAGTGCCAGAACAGTCTGTCACTACTGAATGGCAATGAGACTGACCTGGAGAGCAAAACCACCCACCAAAGAGCCTGCTCCTACACATGCCACCACCTTGGCTCCGGAGCCACAGCCCCCGGGCGCCAACGCTGGCTCTGCCTTCACGATCTCAACCTCTAAACCCGTCACCTCTTCTGCTGGAAGCGCAGCTGAACACACCAAGCGCCTGAAGCACCGAGCAGGCACTCGAACCTCACCATGCTTTTCCGGAACCACACCCCCAGGCCTCCGCGCCTGCCCGGCTCCTCTGAAATGCACCTGTGGGCCGCAAGCCTTTACCTCCCTCAGGTTCCGCCCTAACCGAGCAGGCTGCAGAACTCCTGGAAACCTCAGAGATGGCTTAATTATACCTTTCTATCCACACGCTACTTCAACAAAAAGTTAAAAATGCGACCTGTATAAAATAGGGCAGCCTCATTTAACCACAGACTTATAACTGTGACCACAACTTTACACACTGAACAGTGACAACTACTGCCCTCACTAGGTAAAGGGATGTGGTGCCTTATGTTGTCTTATTTCACACATGGGCGGGGTGTGGGGGCTCACACCTGTAACCCCAGTACTTGGGAGACTGAGATAGGAGGACCAAAGGTTGGAGGCCAGTCTCAAAATTTAGCAAGACCCTGTTTCAGAATAAAAATAAAAAGGGCTGGGGGTGTGGCGTGGAGGTTAGAATGCCCCTAGGTTCAATCCCTAGTACAAAAAAACCAAACCAAAACAAAACAAAACAAAAACGCCTGCCGAGGAAGCGATTCTCCAAGTCGCTCATACTTGCCTAGCACCCTGACGCACAAAGCTGCTTCATTGCAGGAAGAATCCGCAGCAAGCCTAAGGCTGAGACTCTCAGAGGAAGTGAGAGCAATTGTCACTGTCGCAGTTTCGCAGCCGAGGAAAAGCGGCTGAGTGAAGCAAGGTAGACAGGAAGACACAAAGGTCACATTTCTGACTTGTAGTTCCTACTTCTCTTTTCTTTTTTTTGCAGTACCAGGGATTGAACCCAGGGGCATTCTACCTCCAAGCTACACCCCAGACCTATTTTTTTTTTATTCTTTATTTTGAAACAGGGTCTCACTAAGTTGGGGAGGGCCTCACTAAGTAGCTGAGGCTGGCCGCGAACCCGGATCCTCTGGTCTCAGCCTCCCAAACAGTGGAATTACAAGCGTGCGCCACCACATCTGGCTAATTTTTTATTCAGAAATAGGGTCTCACTAAGTTGTTAAGAGTCTCTCTTAAGTTGTCAAGAGTCTCGCTAAGTTTCTGGGACTGGCTGGGAAATTGTGACCCTCCTGTCTTAGCCTCCCAAGCACTGGGAAGGACTCTTCCTTTCTTTGTAATGGCTGCCTTTTAATCTAGTCCAAATGTGATTACAGAGAACTCTCACAAGTAAACAAACTTCTTCCCATCTGGTGGATGCAAAGGACATTACAACACAGGGGTACCAGCAGCTGCACCAGCTAGAACCAAGAGCCCAGACTCTGAGCATGTCTGTTAGAAGACAATCAGGCCACCAGGGATAAGAGAGTCTCAATTTCTGTCCCAACCCTTCAGAAAAGAAGTATTTGGGGGTGTTTAGCTATTTTGTGAATTTCAATTAATCCATACTACAAATGCCATATTCACAAACCATCATTTATTCAGCTCCTGAGCCTTTTAATATAATAAATACTTTACAGTATTCTTTAAACAAGCACGCATATTTTGTTCACAGTTTTCTTGGGAAGGAGACGGGGAATTCATGCATCTGCAGCTGCTCTCAAGAGCCACGTGCAGGGAGCTGAAGCCTCAGGGGTTTCAAGAGGCCCCAGCCAGGCACATGGGCTCTGAAGAGGTTTCTTGGTGACAAGCATATGGAGGTCAACAGCGAAGGACGGAGCCAGGCTTTGAGCAGCCCTCGCCCAGGCCGTGCGCTCATCCTAACCTCCTCCCCTCTGCTTATGCCTTCTACTTTGCTTGAGTATTACTGAAACATTCAGATTTACTTTTCAACTGCACAGTGGGACTGAGCACACACCAGGCCTGCGAAGGCCTCCCACACCCCAAGGCTCCTGCCGCCTCCCGGCGTTTCAGGGAAGGCCCCTCGGAAGAGAACAAGTTGTTAGGGCCAACTCCTCCCAGGGGCAGAATCCAGCTGCGGGTAATTATGCAAACCTCCACACACTCCAAGTTGAAGAGCTCAAGGAAGTAATAGTTTACCGTCGTTTTCGAAGGATGTGAATCCAGATGGTCCCGGAAAGGAAGAAGAAAAAGGCCATAGAAATGTACAATTTGGGGAGAGGGATTTCTCCTGCCGAGAGGTAGCTGTCAGGATTCTTTTCCGTGATTTCAATCTGAAACCAACAGGACATTTTTACTCTTCAGCAACAGATCCTCTCTCATCTAGCGATTTGGAATGGCAGCTCGTTCGCTTACGCTCAGGAGAGAACACCAGCAGATAAACAACTCGCGCCTGATGCACAAGGCCAAGTGGAAAAGACTCCCCAAACGCCTTTCTATCGTCCTGTTTATGAGTCCTCTGCTGAAGTAGCCTGCCACTGGCAGGCATGCTCATCTGGCCACATTTCTCTCTTTTTTTTTAAATAAACTTTTATTGGTGCATCACATTTTCCTCTTATGAAGTGTTCTTCAAACTCATTCTTGGGGACTAGAGATGTGGCTCAGTGGTACAGCATGCGCTTAGCAAACCCGAGGTCCTGAGTTTGATCCCCAATACCACACATAAAACACAAAAACTATTCTTATAGACAAACATGTCTTGAATTTTACACTGACCAAATCCCACGGGACAGTGTCCATGTGCTACTCACATCGAGGCTGAATGAAAACTTCTCACTGGACTGCAGCTCGCTGCTGGCGCATTTATGAAAATACAGACTGTAAAGGCCTTCTTGGTCATCGGTGCTGATGTTAAAGAAAAACTGAAAGTGAAGAAGAAAAAATTTAAGGTGCTCAAATCTTCAGCTAAAATTTTTAGTTTTAAGTCTTAAATTGTGAATATTCATGGTGCATGCCTGTAATCCTAGTACTTAGGAGGCTGAGACAGGAGGATCACAGGTTCGAGGACAGCCTCAGCAAGTAGTGAGACTCTCATCAACCTAAAGAGACCCTGTTTCCAAATAAGAAATAAAATCGGGCTGGGGGTGTAGCTTGAAGGTAGAATGCCTCCGAGTTCAATCCCCAGTACCACACACACACAAAATTATGAATATATTCAGCTGGGTACTATGGCATATACCTGTAATCCCAGTACTTGCAAGGCTAAGACAGGATTGCAGGTTTGCGGCCAGTCTTAGCAATTTATGAGGTCCTCTGCAACTTAGTGAAACCCCTGTTTAAAAAAAAAGGGTTTGGCCAGGCATGGTGGCGCACGCTTGTAATCCCAGTATTTGGGAGGCGGAGACCGGAGGATCCGGGTTCGCAGCCAGCCTCAGCTACTTAGTGAGGCCCTCCGCAACTTAGTGAGACCCGGTTTCAAAATAAAGAATAAAAAATAGGGCTGGGGGTGTAGCCTGGAGGTAGAATGCCCCTGGGTTCAATCCCCAGTACCGCAAAAAAAAAAAAAAAAAAGGGTTTGGGGTGTAGCTCAGAGGTAGAATGTCTCTGGGTTCAATCCCCAATACTAAAATCATAATAACAACAAGCCAGGTGTGGTGGCACATGCTTGTAATCTCAGTACTCGGGAGGCTGAGACAGGAGGATCGTGGGTTCGCAGCAGCCAGCCTCAGCTACTTATTGAGGCCCTCCGCAACTTACTGAGACCCTGTTTCAAAATTTAAAAAAAGATAAAATAGGGCTGGGGGTGTAGCTCAGAGGTAGAATGCCGGCCGGGCGTAGTGGCGCACGCTTGTAATCCCAGTACTTTGGGACGCGGAGACCGGAGGATCCAGGTTCGCGGCTAGCCTCAACTCTCTCGCGTTCTTTCTCTCTCTCTCTCTCTCTCTCTCTCTCTCTCTACTTAGTGAGGCCCTCCGCAACTTCGTGAGACCCGGTTTCAAAATAAAGTATAAAAAAAAAATAGGGCCAGGGGCGTAGCATGGAGGTAGAATGCCCCTGCGTTCAATCCCCGGTACCGCAAAAAAAAAAAAAAAAAAAAGAGGTAGAATGCCCCTGGGTTCGATCCCCAGTACTGCAAAAAAAAGGGTTGGGAGTGTAGCTCAGAGATAGAATTCCCCTGGGTTTAATGCCCAGCACCCGCCCCCACACACAAAACAACAACAACAACAACAACAAAAAACATAAAAATTGTTAGATAAGCAAGATAAGCTATGGTGAAAGGAATAAGAATGGTGCTGTGGGGAACTTTCTAGAAAGTATAGCATAGGACATCTTGACAGAGTGGGTTCCACAGCCCGCATTTATCACCACCCGTCAAACTGGACACTTAAGACATGTGCAGCCAGGCGTGGTGGCGCACGCTTGTAATCCCAGTACTTTGGGAGGCGGAGACCGGAGGATCTGGGTTCGCGGCCAGCCTCAGTGTGCGCGTGCACGTGCACGCGCTCGCTCACTCTCTCTCCTCTCTCTCCTCTCTCCTCTCTCTCTTTCTCTCTCTCTCTCTCTCTCTCTAGTGAGGCCCTCCGCAACTTCCTGAGACCCGGTTTCAAAATAAAGCATAAAAAAACAGGGCCAGGGGCATAGCGCGGAGGTAGAACGCCCCTGCGTTCAATCCCCGGTACCGCAAAAAAAAAAAAAAAGACATGTGCATTTTTCACTGTAAGCAAATTAGTCCCTAATTAATGAAAACTGGTTAGAAAAGCAGTGGTTCTTACAAGTTAACAATAAAACACTATTTGTACAGTGCTTTACAAAACATTTTTACTTTTTAAAATGATACTTATAATAATCCTAAGAAACACATCTTCTCATTTTTTCCTCTTTCTCTTTTCTGGTACTTGGGATGGAACCTAGGGGCATTCTACCACTGAGCTACATCCCCAGACCATTTTATTTTTTATTTTGAAACAGAGCCTTGCTGAGTTACCACGAGCTGGCCTCAGACCCGCGGTCCTCCTGTCTCAGCCTCCAAAGTACTGGGATTACAGGTGTGCACCACCACGCCCAGCTCACTTGGCATTTTCGACGGGTAGTGCTCTGCCCAGCTGGGCGGTGGCTCTGAGACCCAGCCGCTTCCCCACTGCTCTACACACGCTGTGATGCTGCCATGAAAACCCTTGCGTGTGATCAGTGACTGACAGCTGAGCACACGCAGGCCTCCGGGTGTCAGTGGACTCCCCTGAAATCATGTCACCCCCAACCATCACGAGTCGTGCTCTGAGGTAGAGAATTCTAGGCGTCTGGCACGCTCCAGATGAGAGGCGGCCTGGGCCTGGAGAGACAGAGGGTCACGGGAACAGGCGGGCAGAGCTGGTGTGGAGTCGGGCCTTGTCACCCGCTCTGGACATTGACAGGTACTCATTCATGGAGACACGAGGTGCCACGCGGGGAGATGCTCTCCACCTTGGACGTCTGTTACAGACAGAGTTACTGGACTCGAGTGACCGATGCACAGTGACAGTGACTGAGAGAACGAGCCCGACTTATTTCTGAATTCAAAACACCTACAGCCTGTCATCCCAGCGACTCGGGAGGCTGAGGCAGGAGAAGCATCAAAGTTCGAGGCCGGCCTGGGCAACTTAGGGAGACCCTGCCTCAAAACAAAAAATAAAAAGCTGGGGATGTAGCTCAATGGTGGAGCGCTGCTGGGTTCAATCCCTAGTACCTCGAAAAAGAAAAAAAAGCCTTTAAAATTTCACACTTTTACCTGGTAGATAAGTTCTACAGAACTTTACTCCAAGAGAACACATACCTGAAATGAAACTGCCCCATCATTGTTGTGAACAGAAAAGGACTTCTCTCCCACTGCCTGAAAGACACAACGATCTGCTTTAGGACGACAGTGGCAGGAAAAAGGATGCCACTCAAAACTAAAGCTAGCGGAAAATTCCTCCTACACCCTAAAATTACTGACTCCACATGCTCCCTGAGAAGTCCACTGTCCTCTCAAGACACATCTGAAATCCCCTCCACAGCCACGGTGCTGTCACCCACTCCCCGCCCTCAGCTATCTCTAGAAGCTGCCCCGCCCGCGCCTCGCCCAACTCCTCCTGCTGGGCCAGATCCCCAGTACTGACACCCCCAAACTGAAAGGCCAGCAAGAGTAAGAATGCTGACCCGGCACAGCTTGACACGCCACCCGGACTCCACTCCCGACTTCAAACGATCACAACGCTGCCGTGTGTACGAGAGACTACTACTAAGCGTGAGGAGAGATGAACTGTCGACACACACGGTACGGACAGCCTCAAAGTGACTGCGTCAGATGAAGGAAGAAGAGCAAGCAGAGTTCACTGACATAAAGTCCTATCAATCTAATCTGTACTACAGTGGCCCTCAGTGCGTGCCTGGGGACAGGAGGATCACAAAGGGGCAAGAGAAACGTTCAAGGGATAAATACGTTCACCACATTGACTGACAAGTCAAACTTATCAAACAGCCACTTGAAATATGTGCAGTTTACTGTAGGTCCATTAGACCTCAACAAAGCTGTCAAAACAAAACAAACATTGCCATCTGAGTCCCCGGGTCAAAAACATTCCAAACCAAAACCGGTCCCTATTTTTCCACTTCTGTTATTTCTACCACCCACTTCTCTGCGAAAACACCTTTCCCTCCTTCCCACCCCTCTCCCCTAACTGGCCTCTCGGACAGTCCCTGCCCTCACATCGCAAGGCTCCACCCCAGTCCAGTCTCCCCCGTAAACCTGTATCGCCACCACAGCGTCCCCCCCATCCCTCTGGTGTCACTCTCCCTCGCCAAGGCTACCCTGCACATTACTTTCAGAATGATGCTCTTCCATAAACACTATCTTCATCACAATTTTTCCTGATCGAAACCTCAAACAACTTCCTATTGCCTGTGCATCAATGCCTGCTATTGTCTGGCCCTGGATCACCGACGACCGTCCTCTGCGTCTGCCCTTCATACATGCCTTTTACTTCAAACAGGCCAGTGGCCAGCACTGGTCATGCACGTTCCCATTGTCCCGTCTTTGTTAGTGCTACTTTTCTTCCTGCCTCCTCCTCTTCCTCTTCCCTGAACGAACTCTAAGCTCAGCCCTGGTGACACCTTCTTCCAGAGGGTTCTCCAGATGGCTCAGAACCCCCTCCCCCACACAGAGGTGTTATACAGACTAGCACTCAATTTTCCTTTGAAACTGTCTCAGTGTGTCAATACTATCTCTCCAAATAAGACGACACCTCGCAGATTAGGAACACATACATGTACATAAGTGTGTGTGTGCATGCGTACATGTATATATAAATACACGTGTGTGCATGCGTGCACACACTACATATATACACATATGTATCCAGAACAGCTGAGCACAGAGGTGGTTAGTTCTTACCTTTGAATCCACTGTACTTCTTTTAGACTTTCCACCATCTAGAAGCACAAACATTGAAAAGATATTATTGCATGATTCAGCTCATATATATGTATATACACACACACATACCTTATGGTATCATTTTATGATGCTCCGGCTTGTCTCGTATAAAATAATTATAATAAACATTCTTTTGAATGAAGCTCGCAGGCTAATACACAAGCAAGCAAGCAACCCGCTTCACACAGGATCTTGTGGCCCACCTACCATCTCCTCAGGTCCCAAACAGAATGCACGAGTTGCAGAAGCAGCAAAGTGAAATGTGTCGTATTTTAAATGTTATCGAATAAGTGATAATAGAACCAAGAGGGGAACTCATTTCTGAAAATCTAGTGCATGCTACTGCTAGAGATGCTACATGGGATGACTTTCCTTATTTTCTAAGTAATCATGTTTGAAAATAGTAATTGTTTAAAAAACATATGAGATTTACTTATACACGTGGAAAAATTAACAGCAAATAATATTAATGTATATACACCTGTTGTGTTTGGTGCTGAGGATGGACCAAGTGCCCCCTGCATGCCAGACAGGCTGTCTAGAACTGCACCACACCAGCCTGCAATGCACCCTTCCACCCGACAGCAGAGAGTGTTAAGATCGCTTGTAATCCCAGTACTTTATTTGGGAGGCTGAGACAGGAGGATTAAAGGTTCATGGCCAGACTCAGCAACTTAGTAAGGCCCTGTGCAACTTAGTGAGACCCTGTTTAAAAAAAAAAAAAAAGTTGGGCATGGTGGCGCATGCCTGTAATCCTAGTATTTGGGAGGCTGAGACAGGAGGATCGCAGATTCAAGGTCAGTCTTAGCAAGTAGTAAGACTCATCAACCTGGTGAGACCCTGTTTCAAAATAAAAATAAAATTGGACTGGTGGTATAGCTAGAAGGTAGAATGCCCCTGGGTTCAATCCCCAGTGCCACACACACACACAAAAAAAATAGGGCTAAGAGTGTAGCTCAGAGGTAGAAGGCCCCTGGATTCAATCCCTAATCTCACACACACACACACACACACACACACACCCAGATTGCTAGTGGTAAGCCAGGCGTGGTGGCGCACGCCTGTAATGCCAGGACTTGGGAGGCTGAGACACAGTCTCAGTAACTTAGCAAGACCCTGTTTCAAAATAAAAAGAACTGGGGATGTAGCTCAGAGGTAGAATGCCCAGTATGGTGGTGCACACCTGTAATGCCAGGACTTGGGAAGCTGAGACAGGAGGATGGCAGGTTCAAGGATAGCCTCAGGAACTTAGAGAGACCCTGTTTCAGTATAAAAAATGTAAAGGGCTGGTGGTGCAGCTGAGAGGTAGAATGCCCCTAGGTTTAATCCCCAGTACCAAAAACAAAACAAAGATTCTTAGTCGCTTCCTTCATGGAACACAGTGGCTTCTATGTCTTTTTTCTACTTAAGAACTCTCCCTGGGGAAGGCAGGAGAGAGTTCAAGCTCTCTGCAGAAAAGGGGAAAGTTTCAGAAGAATAAACAGGGTTAGTTTCGGTCCAGGAAATAGTTATGTGAACCCAGGAGCCTGGACCTGGACAGGAAGATACGCACTGACACAAATTTAATACTTCTGTATGATTTTTAATTTGGGTCAGATTTTGACAAACTGAGGGAAAAATGTATAAATAATAAATAGTAAATCATGTCTAAAGAACTCATAAAATTTGCCGGGTGTGGTGGCACATGCCTGTAATCCTAGTACTTGGGAGGCTGAGACAGGAGGATCACAGGTTCGAGGTCAACCTCAGCAACTCGGCAAGACCCTGTTTCAAAATAAAAAAAATAAAATAAAAGGGCTGGAGGTGTAGCTCAGAGGTAGAATGTCCCTGGGTTCAATCCCCAGTACCAAAAAAAGAAAAAAAATCATTAGACAGGCCTGACAATAAAAAAGGTGACACACATAAATTAGTTAATCGAGCCAGGCATGGTGGCGCATGCTTGTAATCCCAGTACTTGGGAGGCTGAGACAGGAGGATCTGGGTTCGCGGCCAGCCTCAGCTACTTAGTGAGGCCCTCCGCAACTTAGTGAGACCCGGTTTCAAAATAAAAAATAGGGCTGGGGTGTAGCTCGGAGGTAGAATGCCCCTGGGTTTAATCCCAGTACCGCAAAAATAAATAAATTTGGTAATCGACATGGAGAAAAAAAAGAAACCTCAGTAATAAGAGTGACTTCAAGAACAAGAATACTTTTTTGCCTTTCATGCTAGGATTTCTTTCATTTTTTTTCCCTTTGAAACAGGGTCCACTATGTTGCCCAGGCTGGCCTTGAACTTCTGAGCTCAAGTGATCCTCCCATTTCTGCCTTCCGAGAAGCTGGCACCGTGCCCAGCACTTTAGGAACTTTTTTTAAAAAAGAAAAAAAGGATTGGCTAGGGCACAGTAATGTGTGCACTATTCCTATGTATTTCTGATAGAAGTATAAATTCACCCAATGCACTTGGAAAGGAATTTGAAAATGTGTCAACATTCTCAAAAGTACCCTTTGCACCAGAAATTCCAATTCTGGCAACTCATCCTCAAGAAAGTTCTACACATGAAAAAATTTCTATGCATAAAGAAGTCCAATGCAGCAGTATTTGTAAGAGCATGGAAATGAAAAGGTGTCTCCTTAGGGGAAAGACTGGGTAAATGACAGGATCTATTCAGTGGGACTTTCGAAAGGTATGAAATACACTAAAGTGACGTGACTGGGCATGCCTAGAAAATTATAAACATGACTACAAGTTTTACAAAGCAAATCATCAGCTGGATGTGGTGGCGTACACTTGCAATCCCAGTATTTGGGAAGCTGAGACTGGAGGAGTGCAGGTTTGAAGCCAGCCTCAGCAACTTAGCAAGGCTCTCAGCAAATTAGTGAGACCCTGTTTCATAATAAAAAATAAAATAGGGTTGGGGGTGTAGCTCAGTGGTAGAATGCCCTTGCGTTCAATCTCCACTATCAAAACAACAAAAAAGCAAATGATCTAGACTTAGGAAACAAGCTTACTAAGGAAATGTAAATCACTAAAATTCTAACATAGGCAATGAGGAAAAATGACTGCTCTTTTCCCATTTTCTCTGTATTTTCTACATTTTTCTTTGATGGTTATGTATTTTTGTATAACCTCCAAAATAGAGCAATGCTAAGACCACAGCAGATCATGTTTGCTTTTACTTGGAAGCACAACGCTCTACAGAGCAGGGAGGTGAAGCTTCGGAGTCGCGCCTTGCCGCTCACCTTGCACCTCCTGAGCCTGGCTGCCTGTGGACGCAGCACTGACGCCAGGCGCCCGGCTCTGGCCCAGGCCTTTCTCATCTCTGCCGAAGACGATCTTTGGTAACTGGGTACCGGCCTCTGGTGGGGACCTGATTTTCACTCTACATTCAAATGAGAGAGAAGGGAGTAAATTCAAAGCGGTGCTCCTGGCCATGTATTAAGTGCTATGTGCTAGGCATCGTGACGAGCTCTAAATCCCCATCCTGAGCAGTCCTGGGACACCCTGCAGTGTAGACTCTACTATCCACGTTTTACAGATGCCGAGACAGGATCACGAGGTGAAAGAACTTGCCCAAGGGCACCAAGCTAGGAAGTAACTGGGTGGGGATCTGGCAGTCTCTTCTAAAGCCAGGGTTCTTAGCAAGCATGCGATTCTGCTGTGCATGTTTCCCCTAAGGATCCTTAACGTGCTCAGCAAATTGGTGCACAAGGGAAACAGAACAAGAGGCAAAAAACCCAGTAATACGCTACAGTGAAGTCTAGGGAATGTGAGAGGGCTGAGAGCACTATTAACTGCCTGCCTAATATTCATTTCCACCCTTCCCCTTCTTTTTCTTGCAGCACTGGGGATTGAACCCAGGGCCTTGCGCATGCTAGGCACGTCCTCCATCGCTAAGCTACATTCCTAGCCCCATTTTTGCATTTTATTTTGAGACAGTGTCCCACAAAGTTGCTGAGGCTGTCCCTCAAACCTGTGATCCTCCCAAGCCTAGTATGTGTCCCACACCTGACTTCTTTCTCCCTTCTTTTTTTTTTTTTTTGGTGGTTGTGGGGATTACATCCAGAAGCATTCTACCTCTGAGCTACACCCCCAGCCTTTTTTATTTTGAAACAGGGTCTTGCTAGGTTGCTTGAGAGTCTCACTAAGATGCAGAGGCTGGTCTTGAACCTGCGATCCTTCTGCCTCAGACTCCCAAGTACTGGGATTACAGGTGTGCACCACCACACCCGGCTCCACTTCCAATGTTGTTAATCTCAAATTCACCCTCTTGGGCTGCTAGTTGTCTACCTTGAAAGCAAGTCTGAGCAAACTATCCTACCTTGAAACCCTTTAAAGGCTCCCTCAGAAATTACACACATGGGCTAGGCATGGTGGCACATGCCTGTAATCCCACTACTGAGGAGGCTGAGACAGGAGGATTGCAGGTTCAAGCCAGCCTCAGCAACTTAGTGAGACCCTGTTTCAAAATTAAAAAAAAATAATAAAATAGGGCTGGGGTGTAACTCAGAGGTAGAATGACCCTGAGTTCAATCCCTTGTACCAAAACAAGAGAAATTACACACAAGGGACCTATAAAGTGGCCAGGTGAAAATGTGCTGAACTTGAAAACACAAAGTCTCATAATTCATCTAGATTCAAATATCTTTAAAAGACTACATTGAGCCGGGCGTGGTGGCGCACGCTTGTAATCCCAGTACTTTGGGAGGCGGAGACCGGAGGATCCGGGTTCGCAGCCAGCCTCAGCTCTCGCTCGCTCTCTCTCTCTCTCTCTCTCTCTCTCTCTCCCTGTCTCTCTCTCTCTACTTAGTGAGGCTCTCTGCAACTTCGTGAGACCCAGTTTCAAAATAAAGTATAAAAAATAGGGCCAGAGGTGTGGCGCAGAGGTAGAACGCCCCTGGGTTCAAACCCCGGTACCACACACACAAAAAAAGACTACATTGCCAGAAATCCTCACCACCGATCTTTGCTTTTGTGCTGGGGATGGAACCCAGGACCTCAAGCATGCGCAGCAGGTGCTCGATCGCTCAGCTCCACCCCCAATCCCCAACAACAATCCCACGAGGCAGACACATTACCACAAGGTGGGTAAGGACACCGAGCCGAGGGTCACACAGTTCGTGAGTGGACCCAGTCCTGTTTCTTACCATGTTCCCCTCCACCTTTGTTCTCTATCAATAACAAGCTCAGCTTACGGGATGCACCGCGCTACCTCACGCCACGCTGGCCTTGGAGATGGCTCCTCCCGCCGGGATGCGCTGCCTGACCTTGGCCATCTGCTAGAAGCCGACTCACTAGAAGGCTGCCTGGGCCCGCACCGGCCCAAGGCCTTCCCTTGCCTTTGTCACTCCCTGGGTTTCTCTTCACTGCCACTTCTCCACTGCACTGAGCACTCGTCCTGCTGTTCTGTCCCCCGCCATTCTGCACACTCCTCAGGGACAGGGCCGCCTTGCTCGCTTGCCTCCAGCGTCAGCATGCGGCATGCTGCCCGGCACACCAGTGAGCGTGGTTACTACTAACGCCACCAGCTGCGCTCAAGGAGTGAGTGGAAGGAACGCGAGTATCACTTACTCGCTTTTGGAGATGTCTAGGATTAGAAGGGTGACAGAGACAGACTGTTTCCTTAAAATACAGTAGTTCACATCTTCATCCTGAGAAAGAAAAGCCAATTGTATATCATGTCATTCACTCATGCAAGACTAAGAACAGAGGGTTTTCAGGAATAAGGCCAGTGAGTGGCTCGACCTGTAACCAGTGAAACCCTTGGAGTCAGAGCGGACACCGCCTGTGGGAAGTGGTGCTCCCCCACTCATGTCCCCCTCACGCCCTCCTCATGCCCTCCTCAGGTCCCACTCACATCCTGGGCTCCAGGAAGACGGGATCAACCATCACCAACACTTACCAGGTAAGAAGAAAAGCCATCATTCTTTGTACGGTCTAGGCTGAATCCAATCTAAGGGAAGATGGGGGCGGGGGTAAAAAGAGAAGTAAATATCCACACAACTGCCCAGACCTTTCTTACTCAAAGAGCAGAAAAGGGGTTTTTCTGGGCCTGGATTCCTCATGAGGCTGAGACAACAGGATCATAGGTTCATGGCCAGCCTCAGCTACTTAGTGAGGTCCTCACTAAGTATATTTCAAAATAAAGAATAAAAATAGGGCTGGGGGTGTAGCTCAGAGGTAGAATGCCCCTGGGTTCAATCCCCAGTGCAAAAAAAAAAAAAAAAAAAAAGAATTACAACTTGGGAGCCAGGGGCAGCGGCAACACCTGTAATCCCAGTGACTTCAGAGACTGAGGCAGGGGAATCACAAGTTTGAGGCCAGTCTGGGCAACTTAACAAGATCCTGTCTCAAAATAAAATAAAAAGGGCTGGGGGTATAGCTCAGCACTTGCCTAGCATGTGTGAGGCCCTGAGTTCAATACCCAGTCCAAAAAAAAAAAAAAAGGTAAGAAAAAAACCCTAAACGGGGCATGGTGGTACATGCCTGTAATTCCAGTACTTGGGAGGCTGAGGCAGGAGTATCACAGATTCAAGGACAGCCTCAGTGACTTAGGGAGGCCCTCAGCAATTTAGTGAGACCCTGTTTCCAAATAAAAAATAAAATAGGGCTGGGGGTGTAGCTCAGAGGTAGAATGCCCGGGTTCAATCCCCAGTGCCCCCCAACACACAACCCTAACCAATGCCTACTATGCATCCTTTTACTCCCACGTTTCATTTTCTCCCTATTTCAATAGTGTGTGTGTGTGTGTGTGTGTGTGTGTATTTTTAACTGGGGATTGAACACAGGGATATTCTACCTCCAAGCCACACCCATAGTCCTATTTTTT